>CAMOHE010055589.1:0-26125 GCA_946598075.1 Artocarpus hirsutus
TATTATTATTATTATTATTATTATTATTATTATTATTATTTTTGACGTGGATCCTTTGTTTTGTCATGAAAGTTGGCATTTGACAATTCATAATCCGGTAAAAACAATTAACAAATGATAATAAAACTGTTTCAAATGAAAAAAAGAAAAGACAATTCTCTTATGGATTCTAAAAAATAACCTATTAATAGATATTTGTTTTTTAATCATCGATCTGCAAAAAATGATTATAATCAAATTCAACACTTTGGAAAAATGAACTACAAGTAGGAGTTCCTACAAAAAAAAAAAAAAAAGACCTGAAAAAATAAATAAAAGTAAAATATGGTAATTAACGTTTACATAATGATCTTTTGCATGCATGTTAATGTTTTTATGTAAGAGAGCTATATGCATAAACATAGAAACACACACGATTTGGGAATAAAAACCATTGCACACCGTTTTTTAATAAAATTTCTTTTTATTCAATTATCTATTAATAAAATTATTTTTTAATGGAAATAAAATTACTTTTGAGGAAAAAAATATTTAAAAAATTGCTTATTTCATGACCCTTTTAAAAAAATTATTCTCTTTCCAAAAATTTTGCCCTACTTTTTTTCCTGAATATATATTTAAAATGTTAGCTAATTTAATTTTTATTACATTTCAAATCTAACATCATTAAAGATAGGAACTTTGGCCAAAAAACCTTTGCCAAAAAAAATATATTATTAACATCATTTTGTTTACTAAACAAAAGCAAATAATAATAATAATAATAATAATAGTCTTTGATAAAGAATATTGACGACTTGGAGTGAGAAAATAAGAGTTCTAGCTCCAATTTATTTTAGTTTCTTTAAATTAATTAGATTCATCATGAACTTCCTCTAAAGTGTGCCAAATTTTTTGTGCAGATGTGCATGATGTGATTATATTGAATTCATTTTTATCTAGCGCACTACATAAAATGTTTATAGCTTTAACATTTAATGACAATTTTTTCTTATCTTCATCGCTATTCTTTGGAAATTAAAATCTTTTCTAATTCTTTCATGGGTTTAAATGGTCCATTTTCAACAATGTCCTAAAGATCATAGTCAACAGATTGTAAATAAATTGTCATTCTAGCTTTTCCAATAGTTGCAGTCATTTCCATTGAAAAAGGGAGGTCGATTGGTAGAATGACCTTCCAAGTTTTGGAAATTTTAAATAGTCATGCTCAAGAGTGTAAAATCTTTTATAAAAATAGAAATCGAGTATCTCGCTCTGATACCAATTGTTATCCAAGAAAAGCTATGAAAGAGGGGTTAAATTAAGTTTTTAAAACTTTTTACAATTATTGGATGGTTCTAGATAAAATTTGCTCAAGCTATAAAGACACAAATTATAATAAGAAATAAAATAGGCAACAATAAATGCGTTAAAGTAAAGAGTTAAGAGAAGAGGAATGTAAATCCTATTTATAATGATTCGATAATATGCCTAAGTCCACTGTCGTTGAGCAAATCTTCACTTGATCTCTTGCACTATTACGATAGTTTTTTTGGCACGATCACTTCTTGTACAATTACAGTGAATTGATCTACCCGAGGCTCACCACACATTTTTACAATCATCAATTTTGTACAAAGATTGACTAACCAACAACCCCAAATTATAAGGATTAGAAACTAAAGCTTAAAGGGTATGATTTACAGTATTGATTTACTCACAAGATAAACTCTCTAAAGATAAGTGCATACAATGTGAGGCTCAAATAGAGGATGTGAGTAACTCTCAAGAAAGTATATTAAAAATGTAAGCTCAAGAGTGTGTGTAGAGTATAAATGCTTTGAAACAAAGTAAAAAATCTTTCAATAAAGTTCTTAAACTTATCATAATGAATGGAAATGTGTATATAGGGCCCAAGTACTTAGTTATGGCCTAAAACATCAATTTAAATAGAGTTCTAATGGTCAAAGGACTAGCCGTTGTAAACAGTTCGACAAGACAAAAAATAGGTTTGGTGGGGCTAAAATTTGAAATTTCTAGAACTGAACTCCAAATGATCATCTGATCGGCAAGCCAGAAAGGGACCTCTAGAGGGTTGAGGTTGGTCTTAAAGAATGCCTTTACTTTTCTTTTTTCAAAAAATGCATATATGTTTTTTAAGGGATATTTATCTTCTTACACTTGATTTTTTAGGCGCTTATTAAGAAACTACATTACAAGTTTTTGATCTTATAAAACATATATTTCATATTAGATTTGATAAACAAATCTATAGCTTATCTCATTCAATAATTGAGTTTGGCCTTTCAAATAATTAAATCATCTTAAAATAAAATAAATAAAAAAACTATAACCTTTCAAATATAAAAAAAAATCCAAAAAAAACTATTTCTTAGGTATTATGGTCCTTTTTGAGGTCAAAACATTTAGTTTTATTTTTCAAAATTTTTTTTAAGTTTTCTTATTTTTCTCTCTCAAGGTATTTTTCTATAATTACCAATGAATTTTGATGGCCTGTTTTATTTTTTTTGTCCAGATGCAAAAAATAAAGAAGGAGCGTGAAATACGCGTGGATATCTTGAATGAGCTGCAAGACCAAAAACATCAGGGGGTCAAGCAAGCACAAGCCATGATAACCAAACTAAACAGATAAATAAAGAAACGACGAGGATGCCGAAGAAGTTTAAGATTTCACAAAACACTGCCTTGGGGAGCTGATCCAAGATGATCAGAAGCTGCTAGAAGAGCTAAAGAGGGAAGAAGCTGAAGCACAGTCGTCTCAGCCTCGGGCGACGATAGATAATGTTCCACAGATCATGCGGGAAAATGGAGGTATCAAAAAGTATTACACACCAAGGCAGATCTCAATTGATCCCCTTCATGCTAATGACCCCGAATTGTCAAAAAGAGAACTAAAGCTTAAATTGGCAAGGGAATTCATCAAATCTAGCGATGTGAAGGCTGACATCTTATTGTATTGAATCAAGAACAAAATCGGGGACATAAAGAACTGCTTCGGTAAGGATGTGATCCCCAAGTGTTATGACGATGATTCTCTAGCCAGGTTGTTGTTCTTGGATGGGTGTGCAGTACTACAGTTCATGCGCAGTTCTGTTTCTGGTGAGTTAAAAATTTTCAATATCGAAAGTTTTCAAGCAACCTCTATGCTGGATTTGTTTTTGCTTGAAAATCAAATCCCTTTTGAAGTCCTTAATCTGTTGATGGAAAACATCATCAAGGATGAACATCTGCGCAAAAATGTGTACGATGACCTCCTCACGTTCTTACTTGGAAGTGATGATATCCATTCCTCCAATGAACGAGAGCATTTACCGATTGAGGAATTTATTAAGAAAGAAGAGCTGCCAGGTCACCTTCTAGATCTTCTTCGGACGGTATGCATATTTGGCAGTGTCATGGAGGTTGAAAATGCAGACAACAAGCCCGGAAATAGAGAACTTGAAAGAATTCTTGTTGAAATGACAACTGAGTTGTTAAACCTTTTATTAGGCAAGCAAGAAATACGATATTTTCGAAGTGTCCAGGAACTTAAATCGTCTGGAATAAGGATGAAGCCTAGCGGTCCACGTAGCTTAAACTCCGTCTCTTTCAATACTCATTGGTTTGGTATTCGAGGTAACCTTAAACTTCCAATATTGACCATGAAGGAGTCAACGATATGTAACTTGTTGAACCTGGTAGCCTACGAAATGTCGCTAGACGATGATGGCAAACATGAAGTAACTTCTTACTTGGCCCTTTTATATTTGCTCGTTGATACCGAACAAGATGTGAAAGACTTAAGGGTTGAAAAAATACTCGGGAATCCCAACCTTGGCGACATCAAAAATAGCTGAACTATCTAATATGACAGATTCAATTTTCTTGTCCAGGGATCATGATATTTGTGTGTTGATCAAGGATGAAACAGAAGACCATTACAGGAATAAGTATGCGATCTGGATAGCTGAAGTGTTAAATAACCATTTCAGTAATCCTGGACAATCGTGGCTTTCGTTGCTGCTGTAACAGTTCTTCTGTTAACATTCGTTCAGATTTGGTATGCCATCTATCCCAAAAAGTGAGAACTGTATTTGAAGGTAAAGTGTCTTTCTAGAAATTTTTCAAGTCCTAAACTAATCGAAGTAAATCTTATGTTGTGCGTACTGTTAAAGTATGTTAAAGTAACGATGTTAAAGTAACTAAGCCGTTAAAATCGCATTTTGTATATCTTATTATATTGTATTATAAAAAATTGTATCCAATATAATTTTATGTAGTACTAAAATTATATTTTTATATTGTGTTTGGTTTGTCATATCAGGTTAGATTCTCTCTTTATCATTACTTGTCTTCAATTTCTCTTTAGTGACTTCATTTTTCTCCTTTTATCTATTGACTCATTCTCTCTCTTCACTTTTAACATTCTCATAAAAATTAATAATAAAATAAAATAAAATAAAACAAAAGAAAAGAATATTATGCTACAATTATCATTAGATGTGGAATTACTTATAGGCCACGCCGAGAACTACAATTACGCTATTATTATAGTAAGGAGGATACCATAAGTAGCATTCTTTTTTTTTTTTTAATATATACATACTGTAAGGCCTAGCCTAATTAAAATAAATTTAAGCTTAACAAGCATATTTAGTCTTGAATTTAACTTTCTTAAGTGTTTTCGTTATAGTTATTTTGGTCATTTTTTCTTAAAATGAATTGTTATTGGGAATGTTATTGAAATTATTTAACTATATATGATTTTAAGTAACTGTATAAGAAAGAGTTGACAGTCACCAGAAGAGAAGCCAATTGGTGTGCTTGGTCCAAATAATATTTGCATATATGAATAGATATTTTAAAATATTAGATTACACTTTAAAGGGTTATAATAAAATACTTCTATGGACTTACTTGAAATGAAAATATATTTTTGTGGCTTTAGTACAAAAATTGAGTTTTCTGGGTTTTTTTTTTTTTTTTTTATAATTAATTGAAACTTGACTTATTGCTTTTATTAAAGGATGCCAACACTTGTTTTATAGCTGTCAAAAATCAGATGTAACCAGATTTTCACTCTTTTCTTTTCCCCTCACTTTGCACACACTAGTCTCTTAAAAAAACACTTCTTCTTGAGCATTGTTACCTAAACAAAATTCAGCAAAACACCAGTAGAAATGCAGTTTTTAGCCCTTTAAAATTATAAAAGAATGTAAGAACAAACTATTTTTAAACCTCTTTCTCGGATTTCCTCAAAACCCCATATCTTCATAAGCTATTTTGGATCCAAAATGAAGTTTTTCAACAATTTTGGACTCCGAATTTTATAGTATGCATAACATAAGTTTAAATTGATGCTTTTAGGGAACTTTTAACTTGTTTGAAACTTGAAATAGGGTGCTTTTGGATATGGTTTTGCTTGGTAATTTTGAGACATGATTGTGCTCTTGAAAATGGATGTTTTGATGATTTTTGAGAGGAATGAAGAAGTTTATGTTATGAACTGGTTTTGTTGGTATTGTTATAATATATAAATATTTAACTTTAATTAAGGGCAGATTGGAAGGAAGTTGGGCAGATTGGAAGGAAGTTTGCTTTGTTTTTATGCATATTTTTGAGTTGCATACAAGATGTTTGTGAAAAAGTTTCTGAAATTTAGTAGTAGCGATTACGAAATTTATATCTCAATTTATACTTTGTATTTAAAGCTGAAATTGTGTGGAGTTATAGTGGACATAACAACCTTGCTTTCTACAAAATTTCAGCTATGGTTGCCTTAAAACGAAATTTTAGTGAATTTTTAAAATTAGGGTCTTGTTGCGGGAATTTTAATGGACAGTCATTATGCGAGAGATTTGATTGTGCATAAAATCTATTTTACAAGGATCTTAAATAGTTAAAACCTTTTATTATGATGCTATAATGTGTATGTTAATATTTTGTGATGATTTTAATTATTTAGATGTGTTTTTGGACATGTTTCTCTTTAATAATTACATACTTTGAATTTATACCAAACTAGTAAAATATGGCTTTATGAGTGGA
Organism: Artocarpus hirsutus; assembly: GCA_946598075.1. Taxonomy (NCBI): domain Eukaryota; kingdom Viridiplantae; phylum Streptophyta; class Magnoliopsida; order Rosales; family Moraceae; genus Artocarpus; species Artocarpus hirsutus. The sequence continues at coordinate 6,028 of CAMOHE010055589.1, forward strand.
AGCTAAAAATATAAAGTGGTTTAAAAAGAGACTTAAGGACAAGCACAACGGGGCCTTCTCGGAACGGTGAAATCCTCTTCTACCATAGTTCAACTTTCAAGAAAGGTAAGTAGGAATTCTAGTTACTGTGTCATAAAAATTTAAAAGTATATGATATATGTTTTTCTTACCTTGCACATATTTATGTTCTATAAAGAAAATATATAAATAACTTATGTTCTTGAAAAGTATTTAAAGTTTGAAAAATGGAAGTAAAACATTGTGTGTAGAAAGATTTCAAGGTTTATTTTTAACATTTTAAGATTTGTTATTGTAGATGTGACGTGTTTTTTTTAAAAGATAGGAATGTACGGAATTTAGTGTCAATGGGATTGAATGATACCCATTTATGGATCCCCAGAGGGACATGACTGAAAGGATCCCTTGACAAGAATCAATGTGTTTGGCCAAACATGAAAAGAAAAAATGACTAAGGATTCCGTAACCCCATATTTGTCATGTTTCATGGTTTAGTTTCCATCTTAAGTTGCCTAAATGAATGTTAAATGGTAAAGCATATTTTGGTTAGTTTAGTAACTGTTTATGTTTCACTTACTTGGCTTTTAGCTCATACAGTTTTTTTATGACACAGGTGATGATGACAATAAGGTTGAAACGACGAAAAGACGGGTTGAATCTCTTTTAGAAACTCATGATATGAAGTCCATGTGGTTTCACTAAAATTAGTTCTTCACTAGTTTATAAAGCTAAACTTGATGGATGCTTGAAAATATTAAATGCTAGTATCTAATCTAACAACTACCTATGTTTCTCTCTATTTTCTTTTCATGCGTGGGATTATTAAAATGCTTAATAAAATGTTATTTTCCATTTTAGTTTAGTTGGAAACTAAACTAGTCAGGGGATGTTACACATGCTAATATAACATATATATATATATACACACACACACACTGTGAATCAGTTTTTTTTGCTTTGTTTCATGAATTAGTTAGAAATTTGTGTTTCCTAACGTATTAATGTTTTGTGCATTTAATAAGGTATAAAAAATTGTATATATAAATATTCGCATGTTGGTTTAGATAAATCTACGACCTCAAATACAACAATATGCTTAAAGGATAAATTATGTAAAAATTCATTATGGCATAAAACAGCTCGAGAAAAAACGACATTATCCCAGAAAGAACGAGAATATGTGAAAAAAGGTAGCAGTTTATTCGATATCTAAAGGACAAAATCTATGGAAAAACAACACAAGTGGAAGGAAACAGAGAGCATCATCTTTACGAATGTCGCGATTCTGAAAAGGACAAAATCCGAAGACAAAGTAGAAACGACAAGATATTGAGAACAAGACAATATACAATACAAATGACAGATATTCAAATAAACGACAACATAAATGTATATAATGGCACTAAATTTATGATGAACAGCAGAAAAAAGATTCAAAACGACGAAAAACGAACGACGTAAACATCAAATACGGTAGCAATCAGGGAAACGATATCAAAAGGATTTACCACAATAGCATGGGAAACGCGATAAGAAAAAAAAAAAAAAAGACGTATAGTGAAAACGGCAATAAAGGGGTTGAAGGCAACAAAAGAAACACAAACGACATGAGCGGGACAAACGACAGCAGTGGATGCATGACGAGCCAGCATTTTCTCCAGTCTCAAGCAAATATACGACTCTCTCTCTTTATTGTCCTTTGTAATCAAGTTATTGTCCTTTAAAGAATCTTATATTAAAATGGATTTGGATATGCATAAAAGAACGATATGAATGACTTAGTTTTAGGTGCATACGATGTAGTGATAATTTTTTTGTAACACTCTGAAAATTAATTAAATGTTATTAACGTATAAAATGATGGATTAGTGTGTCATAATGAATATTTTAAACTGAATCTAGTTATTTTGTGAAGTTTTTAAAATTAAATTGTTTTCGATAATTTTAATTATTTTTAACTACTCTTAACTATTTTAATTATTATTTTAAATTTTTAAAACAAAACAATTTATCAAATGACCAACACGTCCGACTTTGAAAAATCACATACGGAACGTGGTATTGAAAACTGCTTCCCTTATCTTTATAAAAAACCTCACTCTCCCTCTCTCTTTCTCTCATTCTTGTCACTCTCTCTCTCTCTTTCTCTCTCTCTCGGTCTCTCTCTCCCTCTCATTCTCTTTCAAAAATTTTGAAACAAAATTCAATTATAAGCTTCAGGTTAGTGGATTGAAGGCTCGGGAACGTGATTGAGCAACCACAAACTCGATTTAAAGTTTAATCCAAGGCTGTAGGTGGATCCGCAGAGCTAACGTATAGCGGACTGAGATTTCGATGAGAAACACCGACACGAGTATCGAGGTAGGACTTCTATCCTTTTTCTTTGGTAACCTGATTTTAAAAATGATTTTGGCCTAAAAGAGATTTTTATCAAAATGTTTTCAATAACTGATTGAAATAGCATTTTATTGAATGTTTTTACAAACAGTAGAATTGAGGTGGTTTTCATAATAAACCTCATAATGAATGTAAATGATTATATTTGGTAAAAAGAGATTTTAATAACTATGAAAAGATAGATATAATTATGTTTAAGGGCATGATGCTATATCAGAGATTGGGTCGTGTAGTGCACAACCTTGGGGGCAGGTCCCGAAACCTAACGGGGCCACTACGGTGGTGAATTACATATGGTTTGCCTAGGAAAAGAAAATAGTATTCTTTCTGGTCGACCCATTTAAACTGTTTTGGTAAGGAAAGTTTTTATTAAATTTTTATCTATTTATTTATTTATTCTAGTTCGTTTTCTATATATTCATTTGAATAATGAAATTTATTTTAAAATTAAATATTTTTGAAATATAGTCATACTGAGTCTTTCGCTCATGTTTATTTGTTTTAAAATTTTACCCCTTAGGTGGATATCAGCTTAGGATCGGAGAAGAGTCCGTTGACCGAACTTGCGACCAATAGAAGATTTGGATAGGTTGTAGTACAACAATTCAAGACATGTAAAATCTTAACTTTCTCTTTTATTTTGGACTGTGGTTGTATTGTAATATTGTCAGTACCATGTATGTGCATAAGATGTGGGTCAGTGGGACCCATTTTTGCCTCACCTTTTATTTTATTATTATATTATTTTATTATCTCCTCATCGCTTATTTTATTTTATTATTTTATCTGTTCAAATATTATAACTGCTCGTTTTAAATAAACGATTTTAAAATTATCACATTTTTATTTATAATTTTAATTCTAAAACCTAATTTTTAACTAAATCTCTGTTTAATTAACTCAATTAATCCACTACGTCACCTCTCGTACTCCGGGGCGTGACATTTTTTGAGCATATATAGAGTGTTTTTTGGAAACGTAGTTGGAGCTAATAAGTTAGAACTAAAACACTATAGCATGTAAGAGTTTTGTATTATAGCAGTTAGGGCAAATAAGTTCAAATGATGTTGCCAAACAAAGCAATAGTACATTCATAGAAGGGAATACAGTTTTCTTTGGATTTTCTGGCATTTGTTTTGATCAGATCATTTGTCTATGTGAAGAAGTTGACAATTTTGCTTGATTACTGTGTGACTTACTCTGATTGATTGCATTTCAATTTTGAATGACTTGTTTTTATGACTTGGGTTCTATTTTAGCTTTGTGATCCTTCACTCTTTTCTAACGTTTGATTAGAATCGAAGGGTTTAAAACTTCTATCCCCCACCATAGTAGTTAGAACTACCCTCGTCTTTTTTCTTTTTTTTAATCTCTTTTGAATTAATACTATCTGCAAAGACAAGTAATATACTATCGTGCAGTTTGTTTTACATGTTCAAATCCCAATTTAAATCTTATTTTCTCTCACAAAAATTCAAGTTTTTGCTCAAACTTTCTGTTTGAATCTGTGAATTACTTTTACGATAGGATCTTTGCTTCTTTTTTTTTTTCATTAAGTTTCACATAAACCCATATACTTGATATATACTCCAAGTCTTCCTTTCCATGATCTCCAAAAAAAAGAAAAAAACAAAAAACCACCTTACGAGCTGCTGCCAGAGAGCACACCGAGACAAAAGGAAAAGAAAGCTGGTTTGTCATTTCTCGTATCTGGCATGTGAAGAAGATGGATCATTGGCTTTGTCTTGAAGATTGGCATTAAAAAAATATGTTTTCACCTATTCAAATTCATTGAATAAAGGGCATTTCTCTGGAGTAATACATCTTTTGAAACCGTTAGATTTAATTAAAATCACTTTTTTTTCTTTAAATCCAACAAAAAAACACATGCCTGACGTTAATTTTTTTTAGTTCCCACTAAAAAATTTTCTTAAATAAAATATGTAAATCGTTTCCCATGAACATAATAATTAAAGTAAAATATGGTAACTAGCTAGTTTTACGTCATAAAATTTTGCTTGTATGATGTTAATGACATTACGTCATAATATAAAATTAGACAACTTACAAAAATGTTCCTTTAAAAGAGTACCTTTTTAAGATTATCTTTCGAAAATACTCTTTTTAAAACTGCTCTTTTCAAGAATGCTCTATTATGAATTTGCTTATTGACACTGAACAAGATGCGAAAGACTTAAGGGTTGCAAAAATACTCGAGAATCCCAACCTTAACAATTCAGAAATAGCTCAACTATTTAAAATGACAGATTCAGTTTACTTGTCCAAGGATCAAGATTGTTATGTGGAGATCAAGAATGGTATCGAATTCCATTACAGGAACAAACAAGTATGCGATCTGGATAGCTGAAGTGTTAAATAACCATTTCAGTAACCCCTCACTAGTAAGAATTGAGGATTAGACGACGATTTAAAACCATCGTATAAAGCATTCATGACAGTAAAAAAACCGTCATGAAATTGTCAATCATAATATTAAAGAGACTTTTCAAGACTGTTTTTTACCATCATAGAATGCCACTAGTGGTGGGTATTAAACATATTCTATAAGAGGCTGCCACGATGGTTTTGAGAAAAAACCGTCATGGAATGTGTAGATTACATGATAGTTTTCAATGAAAACCGTCTTATAATCTTGGTTATTTTGTACCTTCTATGACGGTTTTTGTAAAAACTATCATGTAAGGTATAGTTTTCGGTCATCAACAAAAAAAAAAATTACCAGAATTTTTAATTTTCTATGGGATAGCCAATCCCATATGTTCTCTACTATTACAAGGCCCTGATTATAAAATCATATATTTACATTGAACTATAAAACTCTTTTTCGAAATCATATTTTATACCCTACTACATATATCTAAGCAATCATCCCTAAATAATAATTCATACAAACATATACTAACAATGCTAAAACTAAAACTAAAACCTAAATAATTCACAAAAATACATATACAAACACAAATAGATTGTAATTTACATGAACACATATACAAACATCAACTAAATAACAAATGTTAATATAAAGAACACGAGAATAGCAAAAACTAAAACTAACAAAACTAAGTTACAAATTAACTAGCAAACTATATAACTAAAAATAATTGATTCCCATAAACCTTAAATAATTGCTAGTGAGTTTTGAGCAACAAAAAATATAAATAATTGCTATGATGGTCATAGAGGATTTTCATCAAACATATAGTGGGCATCACATATACAAACATGCACATACACAAATACATAGAAAGTAATTGAAACTCAAACTCAAACTAAAACTAAAACTTAAATAAGAACTAAACAACTAAAACAAATTAGTTCACACAAACCATATAATAATTAAAACTAAAAGAATATAACTAATTTTTTTTTTAAAAAACTAAACAATAAAAAAGAAATGGAAAGTTATCAAACGGTAGTCGGAGACGGGCAACGGCGGGGTCATGGAGGTAATGAGCTTGAAGAGAAGAACACTTGAAGAGTTTATCAAACACGTAGTGGGCATCACATATACAAACACCTACACAAATGCATAGAAAGTAATTAAAGTTAAAACTAAAATTAGAACTGAACAACTAAAACTAATTAATTTACACAAACCATAAATAATTAAAACTAAAACTATATAACTAATTTTTTTTTTTTAAAAGTAAACAATAAAAAAAGAAATGAAATGTTACCAAACAGCGGTCGGACGTGGGTAACGGCAAGGTTGTGGAGGCAATGAGCTTAAAAAGAAGACATTTGAACAGAAGAACCTTCACAAACGAGAGATAGTGATGAGCTTGTAGGTTGTGGAGGTCTTGAAGCTAATGGCAAGACGTTGGGTCGAGATAAAGACGACAATGGCGATGGTGGTAGTGAAGAGAGCAGATTTGAGAGTTAGAGAGAGAGGTAGGATTGAGTTCAGAGAGAAAATGGTTGAGTTTGAGTGCTAATTCGAATAAGAAAGAGAGAGAGTGGGCCTTTTAAAATTTAGCTAATTGTGATAAGACGGGTTTTTTAATTTTTGCTAACCATCTTTCACGATGATTTTTTATAAAAACTATCGTATAATATGCCCCTACCACGACGGCTATTAGGAAAAACCATCGTGGAATCTTTTGTTTTACACGTACTCCTTTTACAACGGTTTTTACAAAAAACCATCATGAAAGGTCCCGCATCACTAACACGACGGTTTTCATATTTTCATACGTATTCTTGCGTTTTTACCTCTTTTTACTATGACGGATTTTGAAAAAACGTCGTTAATTAAGAGTTATGTAATCTCAAGTTTCTAGTAGCGCCTAGACGATCATGGCTTTTGTTGCTACTATAATAGCTCATATCTTGACATTCGTTCAGAATTGGTATGCCATCTATTCCAAAGAGTGAGAACTATATATGAAGGTAAAGCATCTTCCTAGAAATTTTCCAAGTCTCCTAAATTAATTTTGTTAGTTTCTTCCCATCAATCTTGTGTTCTGTATATGTTAAAGTTGCTAATTTGTTAAAACCACGTATGGTGTGTCGTATTCTATTGTATTATAGAAAATATATCCGATATAGTTTTGTGTTGTACTGTTCTAATATATTATGTCTGGTTTGGCATCGAGTGAAATTATCTCTCTATCTTTAGCTGTCCTTAATTTCTCTTTAGTACTCTATCTTCACATTTATCAATTAACTCGTTCTCTCCCTTCGCTTCTTACTCTAGACTTCTTTTGTCTTCAAATTCTCTAAAAGAAAAGAAAAGAAAAGAAAATTATGCTACAATTACCCTTAACTTTTTTTAAAAAAACTTTGTGGTGGAGGGGGTTTAAACATTACATTTTGTGATGTAGTTTAATAGTTCGATTTGGAATTATTGGTTGGGTACACCTATAACTACAATTACGTTATTACGGTGTGGGAAGGAGGATTGCATATATAAAATTCTTCTTTTTAAAATATACACACTCATATAATATATACATTATATATGTTGTATTGTGAATTAGTTTTTTGCTAAGCTTTATGAATTAGTTAGAAATTTGTGATTGCTAATGTAATGTTTTGTGCCTTTGATAAGGTTGGAAGAAATTTTACATTTACGTATTCGCAAATTGGTTTAGATATATCAACAACCTCAAATACAACAATGCTTCACGGGTAAATTATGTGAAAAAAAAAAAAAAAAGCAGTTTATTCGATATGTAAAGGACAAGAAAAACAACACTAATGGAAGGAAACAGGGAGCATCATCTTTTCTAACGACGTGATTTTGAAAAGGACAATATCCGAAGAGAAAGTAGAAACGGCGAGATAATTGAGAACATGACAACATACAATACAGACGGCAATTAAAGACTTTATATTTTAAAAAAAAAAGTGAACACAGGTTTAAGTTCTTCCTACAATGAATGTCATGCGTCTTTTTTTTTTTTAGTTTTCTTAAAAAACTTTGTTCTTTTGCTCCTTCATTCTTTGTTTACATCCTTCGATTCCTTTATTTTTTTTTCTTCTCAATTTTCTACTTTTATTGGTTGCTTCCCCTTCTCTAAACTACTTTTCCTTTTCCAATTTTCCCCCAGATGTACCTGCTAAGAATTTTTTACTTCTTTAATATTATACACTTTGCCCACTTAAGTGGTTTACTTTGAAACTTTTATATATGCTGAACTTTCTAACTTGCTTATTCTTTTCTTGTAATTGTAGTTGCTTTTTTCTTCCTTTTTTTTTTCTTGTCTCCTCCTTGCTTTATTCCCTCAACATTCTTGCTTTTTTCCTTGCACGATTTTATACCTTTCTTTTAAAATGTATACTGTCAAAATATTTTTTCTAATATAATTTATTCCTATCACATAATAATTTTATCAAATATACTTACTTTCAAATATATCCTTTCTTAAATATTGTTTTATATCTGCTAAAATATTGCCTCTTTAAAATTTACCGTCAAGCTTCACTCTTTTACACTACAGAGAGTTTTATGCTTTCAATATATATTTTTTGTTTTGTGTTTTTTCATTTGTCCAAACTAAAATCAATTTTTTCAAATATATCATCAATTAAACTAGGAATAACCAATGTTTCTATTATTGTCTTGTAATTTCGACCAAGACTTCGCTTGTATTGATTGAGCCCTTTTTTCCCTGTTCTTTTTCTGGTTTTTGGTTTCCTTTAAGTTATTTATTTAACTGTTTATTAAAAAAATATTTTCTCCACTTGTCTCTGCCAATATTTTCCTCAAATGGTTCCTACTTAAAGGTTCTATTTCCTCTAGTAATTTAAATTATTATTTTTTCAAAAGTAATCTTCACAAATTTTTCTAGTTATAATTATATATATGTGCATTTTTTTCATTTTTGGTATTGCTTAACATCTATTTATATTATAATAACATCTATAATATGCTCTTATTGAAATAATTTGTTTCCTTACTCAAATATGTCTAATGCGCACACATATTTATTAAATTTAACAAAATAAATTTTTTTTATTGAAATGTGCATTTTGATCAATTTACTTTTTTAAATATTTTAAAATCTTATATTTTTGAAATGTCCATTGCTAAACTTTTTCTTCCTAGTCTAATCTTATAAAAATTTCTCAGTTGTTTTATTGTCTCGACATTTTTTAATGCCAAATATGGTCCTGATAAATATTTTCCTTCTAACTACCCCGCATAAATAAATTCCTCTCAAATGTGTACTTGCTTAAATATTTTTTTTCACAACCCTCAAAAAATATGTACCTCTATAATTTATTGTCTAATTATCTTGGTAAAGACTTTTTTTCTCTTAAATGTACTCTGTTTAAATATTTTCTTTAACTAAACTAAACTCTTAAGAGAATAACAACCCAAAAAAATAAACTAAACTTTTCAAGAAATTTTGGATTCTCGTATCCAAAAATGAGTGCTTTCAACGAGAGTCTATGACATCTATTAAAAAGGGAGTTTGTTATTGTAGGGAGATTGTGCTCTGCATGGTTTTCTTTCATTCTTGATTTGCTTTCAAGGCCAAGAATAGTGCCTCTCTTTTCCAAAGCAAACTCTCTAGTCCCAACCTCTATTTTCATTGGCCTTCCCTTTCTGTGTCCTGCGAGACGACAACAACACTGGAATAAGACGCCTATTCCAAGCTCTCCCTCCAAGGAAAATTCTCGCTAAAAGGTCTGTACTCCTCTCCTTAACTCTTTCTGCGTGTGTACGTGTATTTGTCTGTCTTTCTAGGATTTCTTAGGTTTCATTTAGCAAATGGAGAAATGATTTCTTGGGTGATTCAGACCCCCCAAAACCCACACCCTCACGCACAATTATTTCCACTTGAAGAACACAAAAATGGGATATTCTTGTTTATCATGAATATTTAAATAAATAAATAAATAAAATACTGCTCTAGTGACAATATTTAACTTTTAGTGTAATTAATTTGGTGGTTAAAGCTCTAGAAACTAATTATATATTTTCAATTTATTTTTGTCATTAATTTTTTAATTTCCTATTTTTATCCAGTCAATTCGTCTATGCTTGCAACCTCCAAACTCGATTTGTATTTAGACTACGATCTGATCAACTGAAGCTCAGGCCTCTTTTTTAAGGTGTGATTCCACGTGATATACCTAATATGGGGAATAAAATAGTTTTTAAATAAATCTAAAACAAAGATTATAAAATCGTAAATAACCTTTCTCTTAAGAAAAATTAAAAAAAAAGAAAAATTAAAAAGATTCTAAAGTAGAAACACCTATTTATATTCTATGTTTGTATGTGTATGTATATATTAATATATATATATATATATGTACATGTATATGTGTATATATACTTGTCAAGAGCAATTTTTGCTTGATTCAAACAAGGCTTCTAATGCATCTTCAACTGTCCAACATTGCTTTTATATTTATTTATGGTCCAACGTTTGGATCCTTGTTTCTTATCACACTTCACTTTTTTCTTTTTTTCCCATTTCTTAGTGGAACCTTGCCAGGGTTTTCGTTAATGGACGTAAAGGGGCATTGGTTTTCTTTAATTAAAAAATAATCAAACAAGTGACCAAAGGTTTTTGTTCCTGCTAAATTCAATAACTCTCTTTGTGACAATATAGTTATGTCCTTTTCCAAATGGCGGGGGCTTATTCATACCAGTTTTAAATCTTTAATTTTAAATTAAAAAAGTATGACAATAATGACAAAATTTAATCATAATCTGAAAAATTTTGAAACTGTGTCTTAAGTATTAGTTATTGTTATATCATCCTGTTTTCCCTGGGATGCCGTTGTTTTTTGCAGTTGTACCTATTTCCCGTAAAAGACTGCAAAGGTGACGTATATTTGGCGTTAATTGTTTAATATTTTCACAAAATGCAATACAATGTCGTATAAAAACAACAAAAAGGACATGCATTTGGTGTTAGTTGTTCAATAATTTAACGACATCCTTGTTGGAGATATCGTTATATATACTTTTCAATGATATTCAAAAACTACATATTGTAAAATAACATATCATTACATGTAGTTTTTCTTGTAGTGACCCCTCAAATAGTGGTAATGTTTGGAGTGGTGTTCTTGTTTTCTTTGGGCCTTCGAGCTTTTATGTTCTTTTCCTTTTTCATATTTTTGTGACTCTTGTTATCATCAATCCAAAAAAATTGAGCTGTGGACTTGGTATAGTAGGAGAGTTTTAGAGGATGCCAACTTAATTGTTTGGTGCTCTTTAGTATTATTTGTTTCTTCTTATCATCAATTAGGAAAAAGAAGAAGAAGAAGAAGAAGGCCACAAAAATCTTAGCCAAACTAAACTAAAAAAACCACCTTACGAGCTGCTGCCAGAGGGCACACCGAGACAAAATGAAAGGAAAGCTGGTTTCTCGTTTCTTGTAACTTGCATGTGAAGAAAATGGATCATTCGTTTTGTCTTGAAGATTGGCATTAAAAAATGTGTTTTCCTATGTTAAAATTGAGGATAAATAGATCGGTTAATCTTCAGATTTTTTGAAAAGTTGTAATTTGGTTTCCAACTATTTTTTATTTAATCAGGTTTAACCTTTAAAAAAAAAGGTACAAGTTGGTCCTTAGCTATTAAGTTTGAACGGAAAAAATTTTTGGACATCCAGTTTTAATCAAAATTACTAAATTAGCACTAATATATATATATATATATATATTTACATTTACCAAACAATTAAAAAACTAAAAACTTACTCTCAAAAAAAAAAAAAAAAAAGAGTTTCAAACACTTTATCAATGGAGGCTACAACTGTGCAGATCTAGAGGTGAACTAGCAGCTTCTACTTTGGGTTCGGCTTCTGCTCTGATGCCTTCGTTTCCACCACCCTGAAAAGTTGACAAGACCTTTGAGGTGAACACTAAAGTCGTTTGCACCCAGAAACCCAATGCACCCATTTCCCATCATGTCTAACCCAGGCCAGCCCTCACCCAACACCTCGTTGCCATAAACCCCCTCTTTATCATACCTGGCCCTCATTGGCGGTCTAGGCTCACGACAGAGGGGATCAATTGAGGTGGGTTTGGATTTGGATTTGGGGTCTTTGGTTGGCGATGCAGGCAAGGGAAGAATTAGGGTGTCTTCGGTTGATGGTGATCATCTACAAGTGGCTTGTCGGCATTTGTTGGTGGTCGTTGGCCTAGGCAAGGGAAGAGTTGGAAGGGGTGGGGTGCCTCTGGTGGGCTGCAAGGTGGTTGTCAGACAATCAAGGAGGGGGAGAGTTAAAGGAATATTTTGTTGATTTTGTGATTAATTTTTATTATTTTTAGGTTTTTTAATTTTTTTAAAAGGTCTAATATTTTTTTAGGGAATTAGATCTGAATTTGTTTTTTTGGAAGAATTGGATCTGATTTTGTTTTTAAAAAAAAATTTGATTTTTTAAGTGAAAAAAATCAGATTTTAATATTATATATATAACCTTTTTTAACCTTTTTTATGTTTTAATTTTAATTTCCTTAAACATATATTAGGTTTTTTTATTAAAATACCCTCACTAAGGTGGTCAAAATTTTTTTTTTTCTATCCACACTTAACGGTTTGGGATCGAATACCTTTTTTAAAAGTTAGACCTAACTAAATAAAAAAAGATTGGGGACCAAATTGTAACTTTTGAAAAATGTTGAAAATCAATTAAGCTATTTATCTTAAAATTAACTGAATAAAAGGCACTTTTCCGAATAGGAGTAGTATATATTAAAATCGTTATATTTAATCAAAATCACTTCTTTTTCTTTAGATCTGACAAAAGACATATGCCTAATGTTAAATCTTTTTTTTAGTTCCCATCAGAGAAATTGTCTTAAATAAAATATATAAAATTTTTCCTATAAACATCATAATTGAAGTAAACTATGGTAACTAGCTAGTCTTTCATCATAAAATTTTAAATGAGTGGTTTCGTGTCAACACGCTTAACTCAAAATTGACATGAATACATAACATGCATAAATTACATAAAATATTTTAGCATATGCATATGTTCATGTTTTATGTGAGCAGATATTATCTTCTGTTCGTTATGGAGATTTAAATAAAATAAATAAAACAACTAAAACCTTTTAAAAATAAAAAGAAAAAACAAAACATACAAAAAAAAAAAAAAACCATTTGTTAGTTATTCTGGACTTTTTGAGTTCAAAACACTTTAGTTTTATTTTTTTAATTTTTTTTAAGCTTTCTGATTTTTCACTCTGAAGGTATATATATATTTTTTTTTTTGACTAGAAAAAAATGATAAAGATGGCGGGTGAAATACGTGTGGATATCTTGAATGAGCTGCAAGACCGGAAAACATCAAGGGGTCAAGCAAGCACAGGCCATGATGACCAAACTAAACAACTGAATATAGAAAACGACGAGAATGCTGAAGGAGTTAAAGGTCTCACAAAACACTGTCTTGGGGAGCTGATCCAAGATGATCAGAAGCTGCTAGCAGACCTAAACAGGGAAGAAGCTGAAGCACGGTCGTCTCAGCCTCGGGCGACGATACATAATGTTCCACAGATCATGCGGGAAAATGAAGGTATCAAAAAGTATTACACGCCAAGGCAGATCTCAATTGGTCCCCTTCATGCTAATGACCCCGAATTGTCAAAAAGAGAACTAAATCTTAAATTGGCAAGGGAATTCATCAAATCTAGCGAAGTGAAGGCTGACATCTTATTGTATGGAATCAAGAACAAAATCGGGGACATAAAGAACTGCTTCGGTAAGGATGTGATCCCCAAGTGTTATGACGATGATTCTCTAGCCAGGTTGTTGTTCTTGGATGGGTGTGCAGTACTACAGTTCATGCTCAGTTCTGTTTCTGGGACGTTAAAGGATTTCAAAATAAAAAAATTTCAAGCAACCTCTATGAAACAAGATTTGTTTTTGCTTGAAAATCAAATCCCTTTTGAAGTCCTTAATCTGTTGATGGAAAAAATCAAGGATGAAAGTCGGCGCAAAAGTGTTTACGATAACCTCCGCACGTTCGTACTTGGAAGCAACATTTGTGATGATATCCATTCCGACAAGGAACCAGAGCATTTGCCGATTGAGGAATATATTGAGAAAGAAAAGCCAGCTCACCTTCTAGACCTTCTTCGGACGGTATGCATATTTGGCAGTTTCAAGGAGGTTGAAAATGGAGACAACAAGCCCGATAAAAGAGAATCTGAAGGTATTCTTTCTGACACGAGGTTAACTGCGTTAATAAAATTTTTTTTAGGCGAGCAAAAGGAAATACGATATTTTCGAAATATCCGGGAACTAAAATCGTCTGGAATAAGGATGAAGCCAAGCGGTTCACAGCGCTTAAACTCTGTCTCTTTCAACAGTCATTGCTTTGGTTTTCGAGGTCACCTTAAACTTCCAACATTGACCATGAAGGAGTCAACGATATGTAACTTGTTGAACCTGGTAGCCTACGAAATGTGGCTAGACGATAATGGCAAACATGGTGTAACTTCTTACTTGGCCCTTATGAATTTGCTCATCGATACGGAGCAAGATGTGAGAGACTTAAGGGTCGAAAAACTACTCCGGAATCCCAACCTTGGCGACGCAGAAATAGCTCAACTATTCAATATGACAGATTCAATTTTCTTGTCCGATTATCAAGATTGTTATGTGGAGATCAAGAATAAAATAGAAAAACATTACAGGAATAAGTATGCAATCTGGATAGCTCAAGTGTCAAGTAACCATTTCGGTAACCCCTGGACAATAGTGGCTTTTGTTGCTGCTGTAATAGCTCTTCTCTTAACATTCGTTCAGACTTGGTATGCCGTCAATCCCAAAAAGTGAGAACTCTATATGAAGGTAAAGTGCCTTTTTTGAAAATTTTCAAGTCCTACACGAATTGCAGTAAATTTTGTGTATATGTTAAAGTAAATCTTATGCTACAAGCGTATTTAGTCTTGAATTTAACTTTGTTAAATGTTTTCGTTATAGCCATTTTTGGTCATTTTTACTTGAAATGAATTGTTATTGGAAATATCATTGAAATTATTTAACTATGTGGTTTTAAGTAACTGTGTAGGAAAGAGTTGATAGTTACTATAGGAGAAGCCAATTGTTATGCTTAGTCCAAATAATATTTGCAAATATGAATAAGTATTTTAATTAAAATATTAGATTAAACTTTTAGAGGGTTACTATAAAATATTTCTATGCACTTACTTGCAATGAAAACATGTTTTTGTCACTCTAGTGTAAAAATTGAGTTTTCTGTAATGAATTGAAACTTGACTTATTGCTTTCGTCAAGGGATGCCAACACTCGTCTTACAGCTATCAAAAATCTAATGTAATCAGTTTTTGACTCATTTCTCTTCCCCTCACATGTTTGCACGCACCAGTCACTTAAAAAAAAAAAAAAAAAAAAACACTTAATCTTATTGGGCATTGTTACATAAGTGGAATTCAGCCAAAACACCAGTAGAAATGCAGTCTTTTAGCCGTCTAAAATAATAAAAGAATGCAAGAACAAACTATCTTTAATCCTCATTCTCGGATTTCCTCAAAACCCCATGTTTTTATTAGCTATTTTGGACTCAAAGTGAAGTTTGTCAACAATTTTGGACGTCAAATCTTATAGTATGCATAAGGTAAGTTTAAATTGACGCTTTTAATGAACTTTCAGCTTGTTTGAAGCTTGAAATATGGCTGTTTTGGTTGTGGTTTTGCTTGGTAATTTTGAGACATAATTGTGCTCTTTGAAATGGGTGTTTTGATGATTTTTGAGAGGAATGAAGAAATTTATGTTATGAACTGGTTTTTGTTCGTATTTTTATGATATAGAAATGTTTAATAACTTTAATCAAGGGCACATTGGATTGATGTTTGCTTAGTTTTTATGCCTTTTTTTTTGTGTTGCGTATAAGATGTTTGTGAAAATACCTGATTGAAGTTTCTGAAATTTAGTAGCAGTAGTAAGGATTACGAAATGTATATCTCAATTTATACTTTGGATTTAACGCTGGAATTTTGTGGAGTTATAGTGGACATACCAACCCTGCTTTCTATAAAATTTCACCTATGCTTGCCTTAAAACGAAATTTTAGTGAATTTTCAAAGTTAGGGTCTTGTTGCAGGAATTTTTAATGGACAGTCATTATGCAATAGATTTGATTGTACAATAGATTTGATTGTGCATAAAATCTATTTTACAAGGATCTTAAATAGTCAAAACTTTTTGTTATGATGCTATAATGTGCATGTTGATATTCTGTAATGATTTGGATTATTTAGATGTGTTTTTGGACATGTTTCTCTTAATAGTTGCATACTTTGAATTTATACCAAACTAGTAAAATGTGGCTTTATAAGTGAAAGCTAGAAATGTAAAATAGTTTAAAAAGGGACTTTAGGACAAGCACAACATGGCCTTCTCGGAACGGTGAACTCAAATCTCCTACTATAGTTCAACTTTCAAAAAAGGCAAGCAAGAATTCTACTTACTGTGTCATAAAAATTCAAAAGTATATGATATATGTTTTTCTTACTTTGCACATATTTATGTTCTATAAAGAAAATATATAAATAACTTATGTTCTTCAAAAGTATTTAAAGTTTGAAAAATAGAAGTAAAGCATTATGTGTAGAAAGATTTTATGGTCTATTTTTAATGTTTTACGATTTTTTAAATGTAGATGTGACTTGTGCTTTTTTTTTTTTTTTTTAAAGATGAGATTGTGCAGAATATAGTATCAACGGGATTGAATGATACCCACCGACAGGTCCCAAGAGGAACTTGACTGAAACCAACGATTAGGATCCTTTGACAATAATCAATGTGTTTGATCAAACTTGAAAATAAAGAACGACTAAGGATTCCGTAACCAGATATTTGTCATGTTTCATAGTTTTGTTTCCATCTTAAGTTGAATAAATGTCTGTTAAATGATAAATCATATTGTTTAGTTTAGTAACTATTTATGTTTCACTTACTAGGCTTTTAAATCACAGTTTTTTTTTTATGACACAGGTGATGATGAAAATAAGGTTGAAACGACATAAAGACGAGTTGAATCTCTTTTGGAAACTGATGATGTGAAGTGCATGTGGCTTCACTAAGATTGGTTCTTCACTAGTTTATAAAGCTAAACTTGATGCGATCTTTATAAATATTAGATGCTAGTATCTAATCTAATGACTACCTATGTTTCTTTATATTTTCTTTTCAGTTGTGTGGGATTATTAAAATGCTTAATAAAGTGTTAATTTCTAACTAAGTTTAGTTGGGAACTAAACTAGTTAAGGATGTTACACATACTCATGTAATATATATATATACACACACATACTGTGAATTAGTCTTTTTGCTTTGTTTTATGTATTAGTTAGAAATTTGTGTTTCCTAACGTGTTAATGTTTTGTGCATTTGATAGGGTAAAACACATTGTATGTATACATATTCGCATGTTGGTTTAGATAAATCTACAACCTCAAATACAACAATATGCTTAACGGGTAAATTATGTAAAAATTCAATATGGCATACAAAAGCTCGAGAAAAACGACATTATCCCCAGAAAGAACGAGAATATGAGAAAAAAAAGGTAGCGGTTTATTCGATATCTAAAGTACAAAATCTATACAAAAACTACACAACTGGAAGGAAACAGATAGCATCATCTTTACTAACGACTTGATTCTGAAAAGGACAACATCCGACAAAAAAGTAGAAACGACGAGATATTGAGAACATGACAATATACAATACAAACGACAGATAATCCAATAAACGACAACAGAAATGTATATAATGGCATTAAATTTATGATGAAACACAGAAAAAAGGTTCAAAACGACAAAAAACGAACTACATAAACATCAAATACGATAACAATCAGGGAATCGATATCAAAAGGATTCACCACAATAGCATGGGAAACGCCATAAGAAAAAAAAAAAGACATAAAAGTGAAAACGGCAATAAAAGGATTGAAGGCAACAAAAGAAACACAAACGACATGAGAGGGACAAACGACAGCAGTGGATGCATAATGAGCCAGTATTTTCTCAAGTCTTAAGCAAATATAGGACTGTCTCTCTTTATTGTCCTTTGTAATCAAGTTATTGTCCTTTAAAGAGTCTTATATTAAAATGGGTTTGGATATGCATAGAAGAACGATTTGAATGACTTGGTTTTAGGTGCATAGGCTTATTGGGTGTCGTGATAATTTTTTGAGTATATATATAGTGTTTTTGAGAACGCGGTTGAAACTAATAAGTTAAAATTAAAATACTATAGCATGTGAGAGCTTTGTATTAAACAGTTAGGGCTAATAAGTTTAAATGATGTTGTCAAATAAAGCAATAGTATATTCATAGTAGGGAATACAGTTTTGTTTGGATTTTCTGGCATTTGTTTTGATCAGATCATTTGTCTATGTGAAGAAGTTGACAATTTTGCTTGATTACTGTGTGACTTACTCTGATTGATTGCATTTCAATTTTGAATGACTTGTTTTTATGAATTGGGTTCTATTTTAGCTTTGTGATCCTTCACTCTTTTCTAACATTTGATTAGAATCGAAGGGTTTAAAACTTCTATCCCCCACCATAGTAGTTAGAACTACCCTTGTCTTTTTCTTTTTTAATCTCTTTTGAATTAATACTATCTGTAAAGACAAGTAATATACTATCGTGCAGTTTGTTTTACATGTTCAAATCACAATTTAAATCTTATTTTCTCTCACAAAAATTCAAGTTTTTGCTCAAACTTTCTGTTTGAATATGTGAATCACTTTTACGATAGGATCTTTGCTTCTTTTTTTTTTTCATTAAGTTTCACATAAACCCATATACTTGATATATACTCCAAGTCTTCCTTTCCATGATCTCCAAACAAAAGGAAAAAAAAAAAAAAAACCACCTTACGAGCTGCTGCCATAGAGCACACCCAGACAAAAGGAAACGAAAGCTGGTTTGTCGTTTCTCGTATCTGGCGTGTAAAGAAGATGGATCATTGGTTTTGTCTTGAAGATTGGCATTAACAAAATTTGTTTTCACATATTCAAATTAATTAAATAAAGGGCATTTCTCCAGAGTAATACATCTTTTAATACCATTAGATTTAATTAAAATCACTATTTTTTCTTTAAATCCAACAAAAAAACACATGCCTAACGTTAATTTTTTTTAGTTCCCACTAAAAAATTTTCTTAAATAAAATATATAAATCGTTTCCCATGAATATAATAATTAAAGTAAAATATGGTAACTGGCTAGTCTTACGTCATAAAATTTTGCTTGTATGACGTTAATGACATTATGTCATAATATAGATATAGATAACTTACAAGAATATTCCTTTAAAAGAGTACCTTTTCAAGATTATCTTTCCAAAATACTCTTTTTAAAACTGCTCTTTTCAAGAATGCTCTTTTATGAATTTGCTTATTGACACTGAACAAGATGCGAAAGACTTAAGGGTTGCAAAAATACTCAGAGAATCCCAACCTTAACAATTCAGAAATAGCTCAACTATTTAAAATGACAGATTCAGTTTACTTGTCCAAGGATCAAGATTGTTTTGTGGAGATCAAGAATGGTATCGAATTCCATTACAGGAACAAACAAGTATGCGATCTGGATAGCAAAAGTGTTAAACAACCACTTCAGTAACCCCTCAGTAGTAAAAATTGAGGATTAGACAACGGTTTAAAACCATCATATAAAGCATTCATGACAGTCAAAAAACCGTCATGAAATTGTTCATCGTAGTATCAAAGAGACTATTTACGATGGTTTTTAACTGTCGTGGAATGCCGCTAGTTCGGGGTATTTAGCGTGTTCTATAAGAGGCTATCACGAGGGTTTTGAGAAAAAGCCGTCATAGAATGTATAAATTACACGATAGTTTTCAATGAAAACCATCATATAATCTTAGTTATTTTGTATCTTCCACGACGGTTTTTATAAAAACGATCGTGTAAGATATAGTTTTCGGTCATCAACAAAAAAAAAATACCAGAATTTCTAATTTTCTATGGGATAGCCAGTCCTATATGTTATCCACTAATACAAGGCTCTGATTGCAAAATCATATATTTACATTGAACTATAAAACTTTTTTCAAAATCATATATCTACCCTACTACATATATCTAAGCAATCATGCCTAAATAATAATTCATACAAACATATACTAACAATGCTAAAACTAAAACTAAAACCTAAATAATTCACAAAAATACATATA
>CAMOHE010055589.1:27143-68650 GCA_946598075.1 Artocarpus hirsutus
AATACATAGAAAGTAATTGAAACTCAAACTCAAACTAAAACTAAAATAAGAACTAAACAACTAAAACAAATTAGTTCACACAAACCATAAAATAATTAAAACTAAAACAATATAACTAAAAATTAAAAAAACTAAACAATTAAAAAAGAAATGGAAAGTTATCAAACGGTGATCGAAGACGGGCAACGGCGGGGTCATTGAGGTAATGAGCTCGAAGAGACGAACACTTGAAGAGTTCATCAAACATTTAGTGGGCATCACATATACAAACACCTACACAAATGCATAGAAAGTAATTAAAGTTAAAACTAAAATTAGAACTAAACAACTAAAACTAATTAATTTACACAAACCATAAATAATTAAAGCTAAAACTATATAACTAATTTTTTTTTAAAAAGCTGAACAATAAAAAAAGAAACAAAATGTTACCAAACAGCAATTGAACATGGGCAATGGCAGGGTTGTGGAGGCAATGAGCTCAAAAAGAAGACACTTGAAGAGAAGAACCTTCACAAACGAGGGATGGTGACGAGCTCATAGGTTGTAGAGGTTTCGAAGCTAACGGCAAGACGTTGGGTCGAGGTAAAGACGACAACGGTGATGGTGGTAGTGACGAGAGAGGATTTGAGAGTTAGAGAGAGAGGTAGGATTGAGTTCAGAGAGAAAATGGTTAAGTTTGAGTGCTAATTCGAATAAGAAAGAGAGAGTGAGCCTTTTAAAATTTAGCTAATTGTGATAAGGCGGGCTTTTTAATTTTTGCTGACTATTTTTCACAACGGTTTTTAATAAAAACTATCGTATAATATGCCCCCTACCACAACGGCTATTACGAAAAACTATTATGCAATCTTCTATTTTACACGTACTCCTTTTACGACGGTTTTTACAAAAAACCGTCGTGAAAGGTCCCACATTACTAATACGACGGTTTTCGTATTTTCATATGTACTCTCGCATTTTTACCTCTTTTAACCACTACGGATTTTTAAAAAAAATCATTAATTAAGGGTTATGTAATATCAAGTTTCTAGTAGCATCTAGACCATCGTGGCTTTTGTTGCTACTATAATAGCTCTTATCTTAACATTCGTTCAGAATTGGTATGCCATCTATCCCAAAGAGTGAGAACTATAGATGAAGGTAAAGCATCTTTCTAGAAATTTTCCAAGTCTCCTAAATTAATTTTGTTAGTTTCTTCCCATCAATCTTGTGTTCTGTATATGTTAAAGTTGCTAATTTGTTAAAACCGTGTATGGTGTGTCGTATTGTATTGTATTATAGAAAATGTATCCGATATAGTTTTGTGTTGTACTAAGATGTTCTAACATATTATGTTTGGTTTGGATTATCTCTCTATCTTTATCTGTCTTTAATTTCTCTTTAGTACTCTATTTTCACATTTTATCAATTAGCTCGTTCTCTTCCTTCGCTTCTTACTCTAGACTTCTTTTGTCTTCAAATTCTCAAAAAGAAAAGAAAAGAAAATTATGCTACAATTATCATTAACTTTTTTTAAAAACTTTGTGGTGTAGGGATTTAAACATTACATTTTGTGATGTAGTTAAATCGTTAGATTGGGAATTATTGGTGGGGTACACCTATAACTACAATTACGTTATTACGGTGTGGGAAGGAGGATTGCATATATAAAATTCTTCTTTTTAAAATATACACACTCATATAATATATACATTATATATGTTGTATTGTGAATTAGTTTTTTGCTAAGCTTTATGAATTAGTTAGAAATTTGTGATTGCTAATGTAATGTTTTGTGCATTTGATAAGGTTGGAAGAAATTTTACATTTACGTATTCGCAAAATGGTTTAGATATATCTACAACCTCAAATACAACAATGCTTCACGGGTAAATTATGTGAACAAAAAAAAAGTAGCAGTTTATTCGATATGTAAAGGACAAGAAAAACAACACTAATGGAAGGAAACAGGGAGCATCATCTTTTCTAACGACGCGATTCTCAAAAGGACAATATCCGAAGAAAAAGTAGAAACGACGAGTTAATTGAAAACATGAAAACATACAAAACAGACGGCAATAAAAGACTTTATATTTTAAAAAAGAAAAAAAAAAGTGAATACAAGTTTAAGTTCTTCCTACAATGAATGTCATGCGTCAATTTTTTTTTTTTTTAAACTTTGTTCTTTTGGTCCTTCATTCTTTGTTTACATCGTTCGATTCCTTCATTTTTTTTTTTTCTTCTCAATTTTCTACTTTTATTGGTTGCTTCCCCTTCTCTAAACTGCTTTTCGTTTTCCAATTTGTCTTAAATTTTTCATACATACATACATTCATACATACACGTGCATACATATATACTATGTATAAATGAGAGAATACAAGTCTTGGTCCTTCCTCCTTGTGTTATTATTATTATTATCTTTTTTACTTTACTTTTTTTGTGTCCTTCCTTCTTCTTTTTTTGGATCTTTTTGTCCTTTATTTTTGTTTCTTTCTACTTTTTGCTACCTCCACTTCCCTATTTAATTTTTACTTTTCTGTTTTGTTTTTATTAAAATAGTTTTTTATATTTTTTTCACTAATATAAAAGAGCGAATGCAATTTTTGGTCCTTACCCTAATGGATTCAATAAGTTTTTTTCCCGTCCTTTTTTTTGTCCTCCCTTCTTTTTTATGTTTTGTATCCTTTTGTATTTTATGTTTTTTTCTTCTTAATTTCTTTTTTTTTGGTTGTTTTCACTACTCTAAATTATTTTTCCCTTTTCTAATTTATCTTTATCAAGATAAATTTTTACAAATATTTCCCCACTTAAATATATATCAAATGTCTCTTTATAAATAATTCTTTTATAATCTGCAAATATATTTGACCTTCATCTATACCGCTAGCTTAATTTCTATAATTCTTTTCCTCAAACTAAAAGAACTTCAACCGCTGTAAAATACTGACCACTTAAACTAGCTAATACATACGAGCCTTGAGGACGCAAAAAAACTTATAGGCTTTAGATCGTTGGTTTGAAATTTTAGTTTAACAGAAAACATTATAATAATTTAAATTTTGTAAGAAAACATTATAACAAAATCAATTCAAACTTGAATTATGTTAGTTTGAAGTTACCAATAAACATCCTGTAATTATAAGGACAAAAGAACAAATATCATTTCTTAAAACTTTTTTAAAATAAATAGCAAATTTAAAAATATTTGAAGTAAATAATCAATTTTCAACGTAAAAACTTATTTCCTATGAATAAATATGTTATTTACACTACAAGAAAAATGACATTTAACGATATATTATTTACGACATATAGTTTTTAAATGTCGTTGAAAAGTACATACAACGACATCTCTAACAAAGATGTCGTTAATAACATTCGAAACAATAATTAACGACATCTATATAGATGCCGTATTAAAGGTCTCATTTTAACGATAATAGTTTAGTGTCGTTAAATTATTTAACGACAAGTAGGAGATGTCTTCAAAGTCTTGGAGATTCCACGACACCCCTTATAGACGACATTGGTCAAGATGTTGTCTATAAGGGATGTCGTGAAATCTCCAAGGCTTTGACGACATCTCCTCCTTGTCGTTAAATAATTTAACAACACTAAACTATTGTCGTTAAAAGGAGACCTTTAATACGATATCTATATAGATGTCATTAATTATTGTTTCAAATGTCGTTAATGACATCTTTGTTGGAGATGTCGTTGTATGTACTTTTCAACGACATTCAAAAACTACATGTCGTAAATAATATATCGTTAAATATAGTTTTTCTTGTAGTGTTATAACCAAAAAATTTAAAACTTTTTTTTCTATATATTACTACAATCTCCTTAAATTTGTATTTTTTAATTGCTCTTAAAACATAATTACTTGAAATTTTAGCTACAAATTAACTTAATTATGGTAATCTCCCACCTAATTATATTTACATATAGAACATCTCTTTCTTATAGAGTTTGAGAGAATCAATTTTGATTAAAATTATTGCAGTATGTGAGAACTTTATACTGTAGCTCTTTTTTTTTCATGATACTGCATCATATAAAAGCTTTACACTATAATAAATAACAACCAAAAGGGTTGCAAAGACCCTATCAATTATTCCTTATCTTCCACTCTCCAATGCCAAATTGTTTACTAACTATAGCATTTCTAAAGTAGTACTATTGTATACCGAATACTCTCTCTTTCTCTCTCTTTCCTCTTAAGCACGTACATAAATTATTCATATTCTATTTTCAAATCCTATCACCAATGCCTTTATTTTAAGGGAAACTCAATAAAAATTAACACGAAATTAGGCCTCATTTTGGTCCCCAAGTGCATATCTAGTGTAGCATACGTATTTAATGTCCACGACTAACACATGCATGCATTTATTTAAGGTACAAGTAGATTTGTGGATATTTTTTCATGCACTTAGCACGTCAACTTGGCTTTTTTCTTATATTCTTTAGAAGTAATTACTTTCTTTTATTTTTTTTTTCCCCACTCATGAATTTTCAATATAGAAAATATATTGGTTTCCTTTTTGTTTTTGCTTTGATTTTTTAAATTATTGTTGGGGACCGTACGTGTGGAATAAGTAATTGTATAAGAAACAATCATAGACTCACTTTAACAATTCGGGTCAATGACGTAAGCTATCCTAAAACAAGAAATCCATACAGTGGATGGTCAAAAGCTAAGCCACTATAGCGACCTTTCCAAAGGCTGCTTTTTTTTCTTTTTCTTTTTTTCTCCCTCATAATTAAGCTGCAAAAAAAGTTTTTTTTTTGGGCTAAAGAGTAAATTACTAACTTGTAACGCCTCTATGCGGAGATTAACAGTATGAAATAAATATAAATAAATTTAATTAAAATACCACTTTAAAACAATAAAATATTGCCCACGGGTCTTTGAAATAAACAAAAAATAAGAATAAGCTTTAAATAACAAACCACAATTTTAGTGTAGCACTAAATAATACAAAATATAGTCATCATAATCAAATTACAATTCTCAATTAACATATAACTAAACACAGTCACTATAATAGTCTTATGAATCTTACATGTTTTGAACAAAATACAGATAAAATTATGATATTTCAACACGACACCAGCAGTTTTGTCGTCTACTCCTCGTCAAACAAGTTACACTAGGCTCTATCCGAGAGATGAAAACATAATAAGGAGGAGCATCGACATGTCCAGTAGGAAATACCATTACTCACTTTTAGGTTTTATTAATTACCACATTAACACCTGTATGGTTAGTTAGTTCTCAATCATTATTTATCTTATGATGTTCATTATGATCATATTTCATAGATACCTTACGTTACATTACTAAGTTTCATACATATATATATATCATGATTTATTAATATCGCTAAGTATCCACATTTCATAAAGTATTCATCACTTAACTCATCAAAACCCAAATGGGCACGCTTTTTCACTCTCCAATCATTCCAAGAGTCGTAGGTGAGGGGACATCAAGCCCCGGATCCTCACCAAGTCATTTTCTGTATAATACGTTTTGAGACTGTCGACCCAAGAGAGTGTCATCACCTCCCCCTATTTTACTTTAAACCCTATTTTATCGTTTAGGGTATTCGTGCTCAAGGACGTAATTGTCGCCCTCTTCACGCCTTACCATCCCTTTATAATGAATCATTATATATAGAGTTAGTTTTCTTGATCATGCTTTTAAATTTATAACAACACATGTCAAATCCATTTATTCCCCGTTGTATAAAACAGGACAAGTTCATGTCACTGTCACATGAGTGATATTCATATAATAGCAGTTCAACATACATATATATCTTGCAATGTAAATGAAAAATTTTAATTCCATAAAAACCTTAGAAAAGATAAGTATTAGATTCCCTACCTCTTTGCAATATATCCACTGATAATTTCTAGTTTACAAAATCAAGTTCATCACGTAAGCTCCAATACATCGTTATCCTAAAACGTATATAAAAATAACCATACTTTAACTTAAATCTTAATTTATAATTATGTCAAATTACCATTTATTTTTATTAGTGTGCTATAATCATAAATATACTAAGATTGTATATATCAATTTTTTCAACTTAATTTTAGTAAATTATTAAAAAACAATATAATAAAAACATATAGATTTTATTTTGGTACAAAATATGTTAAATTAGATTTTTAAAATAAAAAAAATACAATTTTTAAAATATTTATAAATAAAATAATTAAAAAGTTTGATCTTCATTAAAATAAAATTATTTGAAATTGCAAACTTTATAGTCAAATATTTATTATTTTCAAAACATAAGTTGTCAGAAAACGACCCTTGTCCTAGTGGTTTGGTCTTCCTTATTTGTCGTCGAGGCTGAGGATTTAAACCCCACCTGAAGCACGAAATTTGCCTATGATTTTATTAAGTCTCCCTTTGATTTTCACTTAGAAAATTTCTCCCGAAGAGCCCAAAATCAAAATTTTGACTTTTTCCTCAAAATCTTAGTTTTCTAGCAACTTTCTATGCGTAAAAACAATGTATAAATAATATATAATCATCTCTCTATAATATAAACTCATTTCCAGAGATTTTCATACTCAAAATATAATCTAAATCTAAGTTTTAAGTTTGAAAAGTTTACCTCAAATTTAAGCCAAATATATTGTTTTGATCACCAAAATCCTCTTGTTTCCAAGCTCTATGGGTTCCTAGGAAGTTGTTTGTGGACTTTTTTTTGTGAGAAAATAACTTGGATATCTTAAAGAATGTTTGAGTTTTGCCTTGATTTTTCTTTGCTTTTGGGTTGTCGTGAACGAAGAAGGAAAAGAAAAGCAAGAGCAGGGAGATAGAGAAAGATGTGTGAGAGTGAGAGAGAGAAAGAAACAAATAAGAAGAGGAAGAAGAAAGAAAAGGATAAATGGGAGGTTGGGAAGAGAGTGACGAGTGAGGGAGAAAAAAGAAGACAAAATAGAAAAAGGAAAATGACTAGGGGGCATGACATGTAGAATTAGATAAGTGTTGTCTCCTCTGGAGACTTTTGATACAAAATACCAATGCGATATTTTCGTAAATAAATAAAACAACAAAAACAATTGGGTAAATTTTAGATAAAACAAATTTTTACAAAGTTTAAATTAACACACTAATAATTAATTTATATATAGTGATACCTGTTAAAAAAATAATAGATGTTACATAAATACAAAACCCATTTTAAAAGATAGTTTGAACTATAAAATTATGATCACTTACTTTTGAAAATTTTTTAATTCGAAGTCGAGCATTGTTTTAAACGAGCTGATAAACTCCTCGGTAAGACTTTTATTATGCACATGCCTTTGATCGGCAGGAATTTTTTTTAAAGTACAAGATAGGATTGTAGATTTTTTCCTCTTTGCAGGCGAAAAAAATTATGACCGTGATTGATGACTAAATATATGCTCATAAAAGAATGCAAATTACTTAGGGGCCGTTTGTTTGACGTATTTGTCTAATTTTTTAGACTTTGAGTCTGAAGAATTCTTTAAATAGATGTTTGTTTCTCCAAATTTAAATCAAATGAATCATTTGTATCCAAGTTTTTAGAGTTCTACCCCCTTAAATTTTTTGGACTCAAATCAGCTTGTTATAGTAAAATCTCATATTCTTTCTCCTATATTTATAGAAAAAGTCATAACTTTTCATTTGATATCCGATTAAAATAATTTTTGTTTCATTAATTTTCCAATAAATAGAGGAATAAATTAAGATCCATATAGTGTTTTTTTAATATCATTAACATTAACATTTTGTTAGAATTCTTAATTAATCAAAAAAAATTTCTACTATCTATTCAAATATAAATTTTAATTTTATTTTATATCAGATTAAAACTTTAAATGTACATCCAAACATCAATTTAAATATCAATTCAAATAACATAATTTAAATTAACACAATTTAAATTTATTTATCAGACTCTTAATAAACGACAACGAGAAAAGTTCTTTACACACACGTATTTGGGAAATTTATGGCGTCAATGACGTATAATTACGTAAGTGCTGAGGCATTTTTATTTTATTTTTTTGGTGTGTGCATTTATGGAAAGAAGACGACAGACCAGCCGACCTTTTTAGGATAGAAAGTCTTATGAAATTTGCTTGCATCATTAATCATGCTTTCTTCAACAGCGATCCCATTGAAGAAACTGATTGTGACAGGTACTGCACATCTTTTAACCCAAAAAAATAATATAGAAATTGACCACGACGAGGATGATAATAATA
Organism: Artocarpus hirsutus; assembly: GCA_946598075.1. NCBI lineage: Eukaryota > Viridiplantae > Streptophyta > Magnoliopsida > Rosales > Moraceae > Artocarpus > Artocarpus hirsutus. Next base: position 35,397 of record CAMOHE010055589.1, read on the forward strand.
ATCCCGCACGTACAAATAAAAACAAAAAAGCGTAATAATTCTTTTGTCGTGAGAAGTTACAAACTTTAATATTAATTACCAGTAAATTGATCAGTAACATAAAATATTATTCCACATGATAAATTTAATATTTGAAGATAAACACTCTTTAATGTAATATTATTTTTAACGCTAAATTTGTTATACAATGTACCTTTATGGCTTATTTGACACAAAATTTAACACATAACAAATGAGATATTTGATTCCTATTAATTAATAAATTGATTTTTTGTTTTAATAATTACAATATTTTTATTTTTTAAGTACTTTAATATTTAAGTTTACTTCCATAAGTTTTGATATTTAATAATTATGACAAAAGATAAATATGACATTTTAAAATAGCATTATATACTAGAGCATAAAATAACATATCGGTTATGTTATTTTTACGCTTTGTAGGAGTAAATATAATATTGATATTGCCATTTGCATTGGAGATTGTCTAAGCCTGCAAAATTTTGAGTTTGATTTCTAAGTTTTCGTTTTAACGAGGGAATGGCTGATTAAAAAATGTGCTCGTGATAATATTGAAATGCATGTTGAAGCTTATGAAAACGAAATAGATAAATAGGTACAAAATAAGAGTAAATGCTAAGATTTATAATTAATATCTATTATTATTTAGTTATTATAATTATTGATGTCACATTATATATATCCTCGAAAAAAATTATTAATTAAATGCAGTTGCATTTCATTGTCGTTTCATCAATTCATCCAGCTGCAACACCAACTTTTGAAATAATTAGGGCTTGGCAATTGGCCATCTTCCACTTGCATGCCAATGTCTTGATATTAAAAGTACGCGCTCTTGAGATTCAATATTGCAAAGACAAGGCTTATCAATATATTAAATGCATGCATATATATATATATATATATATATATATATATATTGCAAAGAGAAGAAATGCACATATCCCATAAAGATGAAATTTTTCCGAAATTTCTATAAATATTTTTGAAAAGTAACTTTGCACCTGTATCATTTAGGGATAAATGGAGTACATATCAATAAAGACATATACCAAACTAATAGATAATGAAAGCCATTTTTGGCTTCTAGAAAAAAGAAAAATTCAAACATTTAATACTAGATATATATGCAGCATTGTCTATGGTTACATATTTGATATTTCTTTGAAATCAATACCATTTATAGTTTTATATATATATATATATATATATATATCTATATATATAAGTTTTTTTATATATACTAGCGCTCACATATATATATATATATACATATATATATATATATATTCTACAGCGATGCCGACATTTTCGACTTTGGTCAATGAGATCTAGAGTATGAAACATTTAAATCTCTCCAAGGGATTATCTAGAGATCTTGATTCCAAGAATTTTTTCCCCATTATATTTAATAAAAAAGTTAAAAAAAAAAACATAATCTGAATAATATTTTCTAATTTTAGTGATATAGCTTGCATTATTGTTATGAAGTATGAATCATGCCGCATAAACAAATCCACCAAGCTTTCAATCACTCTAATAACAAAGGTCACTAATTAAAAGAAGCTACATCATGTTTTTATTTTTATTTTTTTTTCCTTGTTTTTGTTTGGAAATGACAACACGAGATGAGTTGGAGCGTGGGCCCAGCCCAGAACTAATGTGATACCTGACCCACTATACCTGTCCAATTGGGCTCCACGTCAGCCTTCATGTCCTGGCTGTGGACAGATGGATTGATGGATAGGGCATTCTTCTTGTTGGATTAGCATATTGAGGTCAGGTCTAATCAAGGCCCACCCAACCAAATCCAGGGGTGGTTTCACCATAATAATTAAAAATAATTAGTATTATGTGCTAAACACCCACGGTTAGCATTTAATTAATTAATTAAGTTACAGAAAGAAACTGAAACTGTACACATCATAAAAAATATTTGTCCACATATATATATAATAAGCAATATTGAAAAAGTCCCAAAACAATGGACTACATGTTGGACGCGTTACAAGTATTGCTATTTACTATAAACTAACTTTTAGTTTATAATAGCTTAGGATAAGGTTCTAGAATTAATTATCACAAGGCTTCTATAGAGAGAGAGAGAGAGAGAGAGAGAGAGAGAGAGAGATTAATTAACATTTGTTGAGCATCAAATATGATTGATTTTATGGCTTAACTAAAGAATGAATCAAAGGAGAGTATAATAATATAGTGGAAATTCCACTTAATAGGACGCAAATGCAAGTTTAAAAGAGGTTACATCAATTTACAAAGTTTTTGTTTGTTTCCCAGGAAAGGAAAAAAAAAAAGAAAAAGAAAAGAAAAACAGCATGGGAAAGAGCCAACCATGTTTGGCTCAATGTTGATGGTACGTTGCTCTTTTTCTCCTTCCCTTTGGATGCTTATATGCCACTCATATACACGCCACGATGAGCGCCTTTAACCAATTTGTTTCTATAGTTACCATATTCTGGTCACCCAACTTTATTATTTACTAAGCAACCCTTATTTTCTCCTAAATAAGAATTTTCATTTCTACTTTTGAATATATAAAGCCCTTCTCCCTATAATTAATAACTTACCTACCCTTCTAATTGGGTTATTTTTTGTTCTATAATTTGTAGCATAACAAACACCTATGTGAATCACCAAACCACAACCACACCTTTATCTACATATTTTGTTAAATTTTTTGGTGGATTTTTTTTTTTTTAAGATTTGAGAAATATATCATTTTGTGTCAATCCCTTGAATATTAGAATGTGGATTGGCAAGTCATCTCTCAAGACTTTAACTAATATATGACCATTAGGTATATACTTAATGGTTTAAATGTGTATCACTAAACCCTCAAAAGGACAATAAATGAAAATTAAGGTAATAAAAAAAGTATATTTATCTACATATTTTGTTAAGATTTTTTGGTAGATTTTTTATTTAAGACTTGAGAAAGATATTATTTTGTGTCAATCCCTGGAATTAGAATGTTGATTGGCTACTCTTCTTCGACTAATATATATAATCAACATACACTTGAATGGTTTATACGTGAATCACTAAATGTCAAAAAGGAAAATAAATGAGAATTTGGGTAACTAATAATAAATATCATTTTCATCTATATATTTTTCAAGTTTTTTTTGGTGGATTCTTTTTTAAGATTTGGGAAATATAGCAATTTTTTTGGTCAATCCCTTGACAAGTCATCTTTCACTAATATATAACCACTAGCTATATACTTAATGGTTTAAATGTGAATTGCTAAAACTTTTGAAGGGAAATAAATTTAAATTAGGGAAATTATAAATAAATAGTATGTTTTTATCTATATTTTTGGTCAAGATTTTTTTTATTTATTTTAACATTTTGCGTCAATCCCTAAAATTAGACTGTGGATATATTGGCTAGTCACTTTGACTAATATATCTAATAACCACTATACACTTAATGGTATACTAACTGAATACTGCAAATATCCCCGCAACTTCAAGCAAATATATTTTCTTCAGGCATTTCAAAAACCAAGGGGCAACCGCCAAATTTTGACAATATTAATGATAGGAAGCTTCGAGAAATGTCAACTTCCCAGTAAAATATTGATTCTCTTATTACCCAAATATAAGAATATTTAATACTTAGAATTGAAGCGAAATAAAGTCAATTTAATAAGAGGAAATGAACATATGATTTCTATTATAGAGAATTAGGCAATACTTAATCTATTCCAAGCAAAGAAAAAACAATATTTAATCTATTGGTGCAAGCTAAGCACACGATTATTTTGAGGACAATAAGGAGCACTAATTAAAGCATTGGTTGGCATACTTATTTTGATTCCACCGACACATAATATTGCGTCCCATATGCCCACTCTGAGTCTACTTTGTGTTTTATAATTTTCTTTTTATTGTTTCCATTTTTCTCTGGCACTCCAAATAACACAAATTTAACCTTTAAAGTTTTAGTTTATAACACTAACAGTCCTTTCGTCCATCAAACATTAAACTTGGCTCATTTTTAACCTTTGAAAGAGATTCAACATTTGAAAAAATCTCATGCGCTCCAAGTATAGATAAATTATGTAAGTTTCAGTATTAAACACAAGCAATTTGTTTTCAATGACTTGTTACCTACATGTTACGTACATTTTAAGTATATAAATCGTCAAAAATTTAATATTTAAAAGACGGAAGGATTGTTGGTGTCATAAATTAAAACTTTGGGGTTCAAATTTATGTCATTTGAAGTATCAAGAACCAAAGTAAGACGACCCTAATTTATTAGAGGCCAAAAATAAATTATAACTTTTTTTTTTTAAATCTTTGACACTTTTTATTTTTGTTACCCATGTGCTGAGTTCTTAGACAAGCTGAATTATCACCCTCCAGAAAAAAAAAATGTTTTTATTTGTCAAAAAATTAAACGTCTGTTGGGGACTATTATCAAGCCGCTTTTAGCTTGTATATATAAACTGTAAATTCTATATTTTGTTTTAAAAAAGAAAGACTGTAAATGTAGTTACACTCTTACAATGGTGCTTTGAAATCAACCAACCGTTGAAAAGTAAAGCATCATCTATGTTAAGATCCACCACATTCTGAATGAGCTCCATTTACAGAAGGATTGTTGATATCACAAACTAAAACTTCAAGATTTAAATTTGTTTTATTTGAAATATCAGGAACAAAAATATACACCAATTAAAACTTTCAGATTCAAATTTTGTCATTTGAAATGTCAGAGGTCAAAGTATTACGAACTTAATTTCTTAAAGGCCACAAATGAAATATAACTCTTTCTTTTTTCAATCTTTGACGGTTTTTATTTTTGTTGCCATGAATTGAATTCTTAGACCAAGCTGAAATATCACCCTCCAGGAAAAAAAAAAGTTTTTATTTGTCAAAGAACTAACATCTAACTTGTATACATAAATGGTAAAGTTTATATTTTGTTTAAAAAAAGAAAGACTGTAAATGTAATTACACTCTTACAAAGGTGTTTTGAAATTAACCAACCAATGAAAAGTAAAATCTACCACATCTTGAACGAGCTCATCTCGTAGAAGGACTGTTGGTGTCATAAATTAAAACTTCAGAGTTTAAATATGTGTCATTAGAAATGTTAAAGACTAAAGTAGGACGACCTTAATTCTTTAGAAGTCAAAAATAAAACATAACCTTTTTTTAATTTTTTTACACTTTTTTTTATTTTTGTTGCCCATGAGTTGAATTCTTGGACCAAGATGTAATATCACCCTCTAGAAAATATATATATATATATATATATATGTTTTATCTATCAAAGAATTAAACATCTAGGCTTCTTTTAGCTTGTATAAATAAATTGTAAATTGTTTAAAGGATTATTAACATTAATGGTCCCTAAATTTTAAGGTCTCCCTCACTTTACCCCCTGAACTTTAAAAATCACTACTTTATCTCCTGAATTTTAGAAATTTCTCACTTTGCCCCTAAATTTTGAACACTACCAAATTACTCTTGAACCTTCAAAGTTTCTCACCTTGTCTCCTAAATTTTAAATTTTTTTCGATGAAATAAAACCTATATGATTCGCACGTGGATCACTTGTGAGGGCAAAAATAAGATTTTATCACTCCTAAGTTTTGCTTCACGTCTTAACTCTCACTTGACGGTTTTTTTTTCATCTGAACTTTTTTTTAGAAAAGGTTTGCATGCATATTTCTTCTCTTTTTTAATGCATAACTCATTTAATAAGTCAATATTGTTTATCGATATCTGAATTTTAATACTAAATAAGATGAGTTCTGTATTACAGATAATGAGATATAGGCAAACAATATCGAGAATAAATGTACATACAAACCCTTCTTAATTGAAAGTAGATAAAAAATATGAAATGATAGCATAAACATAAAATAAACCTGAGAGTGATAAAAAAAATCTTATTTTTTGTCCTTACAGGTGACCTATCTATGGATCACATGTGCTTGATTTTATCTATTTGAATAGAAAATCAAAAAATAGGAGACAAAGTGAAGAGTTTTGAAACAAAGCAAAATGGTTATTTTTAAAATTCAAGGCAAAGTGAGGAGTTTTAAAAGTTCAAGGGATAGACTAATGAGCTTTTAAATTCAAGAGATAAAATAAACGAGACCTTAAAGTTTATAAGGCCACAGTGTTAATATCCCTTATTTAAAAAAGAAAGACGGTAGATGTTGTTACACTCTTACAAAGGTGCTTTGAAGTCAACTCACCAATGAAAAGTAAAGTATTTTTCACCTTTACCTTTGTTTCCTTTCATAAAAATCTGCATGCAGTTGTTATGTTGTCATCGTTGAATAATTTGATGCCAAACTGATCCCTAGTTTATATATATATATATATATATATATATATATATATATCACTAATTAATGAGTACAATTGCATTGGAACATTCATGTGAAAAAGTTACTACTACCTAATTAAACAAGTTTTCAAAATTGGGGCCAATAAGGAGTTGTTTTAGAAAGTTTAATATGAAGTTAAATGTTAATTTATTCTCCATTCCTTGGGCATCCATCTCCAAGTAGGGACACATGGTATAGTTGGAGATTCCCAAGAGAATTCAACTTTACAACATTTTCAATTTTCATCATTCACCTGGTGCATCTATTAAATTTGATATGATAATTGAAAGATACGGGCATTAAATATTAATTGAATCATTATGATCATTGTTACTAAATCTTCAACCTAATAACTATTGCATGTATATTGTGACAGTGTCACATTCAAATATAAATTTATAGATGCTCCCAAATTTAGAATAGTATCACATTCATATATAAATTTATAAATACTTTTTTGAAATCTGAGTAAGGAATTCAAATTTTTTGTCTCATAGTGAAGTTACATGTAAATTTATCTTTAGACTATATCTACAACTACATTATAGTTTTTTAATACCAAATTAGTAAAAAAAAAAAAAAGAATTTCCCATATACACTAATTTAATGATTCACGTGTAAAATATTATCACACATGCAGCCATATAGTAAATTCAACATTCATCTTGAATATTGCAGCTCCCTAAATGGTGACATAATTAGTATATTCGTTATGAATATACCGATCTTTACCAAAATTCCTTAGATCTCGAATAATTAAATTGGTTTTAAAATGGGATAACCTAAATTAGCAACAATGAAAAAAAAGATATTGAAGTTTTAATTATTCGAGGGGAATGGGATTTGTCAGCACTGAGACAGCATTAGGAGAGAGAGAGAGGAAGGTGAGTCATGAATGAGGTTTCAAGTTCTGACTCGGACATGACTATGACTTCAAGGCATAAGACAGCGTCATACATGCATATATAGATACATATGTCAATGCATGACATGATATGCATAGATATATATGGTCATGACCCATGTATGGCTTATGGACATAGCTCATTGGGATAATAGTACTTTTAGTGGGGTCTACATATAGCTTAGGATGTGGGGTCCAATGAGTTTGAAAAGGGTTTGGGATCCTTTTGTATGGTGAGAGGAATATTTTTGACTCCATGAGGAGAGAGAGAAGGGGGAGCCACCAGACATGAGTGGGGCAAGTTGGGTCCCACTCCACATCATCAAGACATGGCGCCGTGTTGGAGTTTGAATTTGCACGCCAAAGTGTGGCCTTTTTTTGATTTCTTCATTTCCAACACGTCTTCTCCCCAACCTCTCACTGTTTCTTTTTTCCTCTCTTCTTTTCAAACTTTATGAGCTGTTTAATAGTGATAGGAACCACTTAATTCTTATCATAAATTTAATTATAAATAATAAAAAGTTCTCACATGCTACAGTAACAATAAAAAAAATTATTACAGTATAAAACTCTCACATGCTACAATAAAAATGGTTCCTACCACTCTTCCAACCAAACACCCACTAAGCCCTCTTGATAAATTATTATTCTGTTTTCCTCCACCGTTGAAGTTGTTCTTCCAATTTTATTTTGTTTTGTGTAAAGAACGTACTAATTGGTGGTTTACAAATATCACATAATTCAGGTTAAAGTTTGTTATTAGATGTGACATTTTTGTGAACTCATTAGCTTTGTATAACATTACTATCTAGTACCGCGGAGTCAAAATATAGTCAAAGAACGGAGCAATGGGTGAGCTTGTGATGAAGGACAAACAAATAAATGTAGAAATTTAAAAGAACAATACATTTTTAGGGTGGTGGAGAAATGTAGAAATTTAAACGGGAAATACATCTGTAGGGTGGTGGGTGGGTGAAATACAATTTTATAGAGTGCAAGATACAAGTTTTATAAAATTTTATGTACAAAATCAAAAGAAAAAAAATTAGGAGAACGCCGTTCATTTTGGTTCATAGGTAATTCTGTCCTTGCTAGTCAGAGAAAAAAGCTTCTGGTTTTGGATGATATATTGAAGTTGCCATTTTTTTTTTTTGAATGTTAGTGATTTCTAAGTATATGTCATGTGATTGTACTTTGTTTTATGTATAGTGTTTGAACTTTGAACTATTTCTTTACCATCCAACCCAAGATTAACACATCAACGTGTTTGGTACAATGAGAAGAAAACTATGGAAGAATGGAAAAAGGTCGAACAAAAATAGTAGAAGTTTTGGAGAATAAGTACATGCTAATATTTTGGCAAGCACGTGAAGGGAGTAAAAAAGAAATTTGGACCCATCCTAAAAGTGGAGTACAAAATAGTGCTAAACAGCTTGAGTAACCAGTACTCATAAGTATTGTTATAGACGAAACTCTCTCTCTCTCTCTCTCTCTCTCTCTCTCTCTTTCCTTGCCATTGTAAAACATTTTCCCCCTTTTTTTTAGCAAATAAAACATTTTTTCAGTTCTTTGTGCTAGCACGTCTTTAGTTATTATCCCTAGCTTAGTGATTAATTTTCTTCTCACCTAATTAACAATAGAGAGAGACTTTTCTAGATCTTAGCAGCCATTAGTTTGCTTTGAATACTACTGTCCACATCCATTGAATTATTGAATTTGTCATTTTCTGTTAATGTCAAAGAGATAACACATAATTACTAGTAGTGTTATTTATATATAAGATAAGAGTATAAATTAATATTTTAAAAAAATAAATAGGGAAAAAAAGTAAAAGATGGTTCTTATTCATAACTCACATGCACGTTAGTCCTCTCCCTCCTGATTCAGTCTAAAAATTTTGTGACTGCTGCTTTTTTTAATTATTATTTTTTATTTTCCTTTCTAGCAGACGATAAAAGTTTGCTTGAATTTTGGGCACTTTTAGATTTGACTAATAGAATTATAGCATAGGGAGACAAGAGAATTTGGGAAAATATATTGTTGAATTCTTAAATTTTGACTTTTGGTTTTGGATAAGAATACGACTATTTTCGTATATATATGTATTTTTCTTTCCTTAAACCAATAATCTTACGACCCAAAATTGTTATCAAAAAACCAATTAGTCTAACCTTATCCTTTGTCTGTTTCTTTATCAGCATATATGGAATTACTTTTATGTGTGGTATAGTTTTATAACAAAACATAGGGGAACATTTAGCAGACCCTAATATTTGTTTTCAAAGTTTGTAAATATAGACAACGACTATCAAACTATTCGATAAATAGTGCTAGGATCGTTTTTTAAAATGTTTGGTGTTTTTTTTTAATAAAGAAATTGGTTTAAAATAAGAAAAAATAGGTTTATTTCACTGCATTTGCCAAAAAAATTTAAAAAAAAATCTTGAGATTTAAGCAAGTTTGCAAGAATGGTTCAAATCAATGGTTTAAACTGTGAATAATGTATAACTTTTACATGCTACAGTGTCAATTTTTAAACCTAAACAGATGGTTTAAACTACTTTGACAAACACTCAATTATTGCTGAAAAATAAAAACATAGTTAATTTGTCGTTTCTCCTGAAGCAATATTTTTTGTCGTTGTTTTAAATTATTGTTGAATCAGATTATAATTTGACAATCCTGTTGTTGTCCAGGATCTTGTCGTTTTAAAAGAATCATCAATAGTATCGCTGTAGTCGTTTTGAAGGAAAAATCAATGTTATCGTTGCAATCGTTTTAAAAGAATTCTGTCGCGGTGGTTTACTAGAACGGCTGTCGTTTTTGTAAATGATGCAGTTCTCAGAGTGTGTCGTGATCTCTTGGATTTTGTGATTTTAATACCTATGTCGTTTTTTAATGGGATGTTGCTTCTACTGTTCTAGTTGTTGTTTCACAATATGATTTCGTTCTTTATTTTCCAGGAAAAAAAAGCTTAGTATATCAAAAAGATTTTCTTAGGACATTAAAAGTCCGTTTATTTGTTGAACATCTTTGTTAGACGACAGTCCTCTTATAAATGATGTCGTTTAGACTGTGTCCAAGACTGTCATTTGGTTGGCATATTTAATATTTTCCTGTCTCAAGCACAATATTTGAGATCTTGTCGGAGATATGGTGTCCTTTTGTTTTGTTTGTTGCCGTTTCAGCCGTTTTTGAGTGCGTTTGGCATTTACGTTTTAACATAAATGTTCTTATTGATTGTTACAGTGTAAAACAAAAATATAATACACATATTATAGTGTTTAAATTCTAATTTTTGTCTTTCTTTAGGTTTGTTTAGATACTATTACCATGACCCCTTTTTTTCATGTCGTTTTTACACTTTGGAAATCGTACATCATTTATCGGTTTTAATGCCGTTTTAGAAAATGATGTCGTTTATGATAATTTGTCGTTTTTACGTTTACCGTTGGGGTGTGTGCGTCCATGTATATCTCTATTCGCTTGTCATGGAGTCTCCGCCTGACACTAATCATTGTCGTTTTCATTCGCTATATCTTTAAAAGGAAAAAATGGTCTTGATGATGTCGTTTATTGGATATTATGTCGTTTTTTGCATATGTTGATATGTGGTCTAAGGTTGTCCAATTTTAGTATCCCAAAATTTAAAATAGTATCTAATTGATTTTTATATGCTTTTCATTTAATGATGTGTCAAAATATAATTTGTTGAACACTCTTCCTACAAAGATTTTAGATTTATATATATATATATTTTTTGCATAATCAATTCCTTGATTTGTCACCCAATTTTGTTTTGTTTGCTTTTATATACTGTACTTATTTACAGTTGTCGTCATAATGTCGTTTACTAGAGACGTGGTTATTGATAAATGTTGTCGTTTTTGTTTAATGTGATTGTTCTCTATTTTTTTGTTCTTCAATTGTCGTTTGAAAGGGATTATGTGGTCTTTAACAAATGATGTCGTTTTGGTTTAATGTCATCGTTCTGTAAGGTTCTTTTTTTTCCTCTATTTTTGTTTACTTAATATCGCCCAACATTTTCCTTGGGATTAATTATTGTGATTCAAACATTGACAGTGATACTGTCGTCTACTTTCGTTAGTATGTGGTTTCTCACAAAAGATATACATTATTGTTACTTTTGTTATTTTTCCAAGGTTTATGGTTTTCTTTCTTTTCTGTTTCTGCTAAATAATTTTCGCTGCTTTCCTCATCATTTATATATATTTTCTAAAACCCAATATTTGTCCTTTTTTTTGGAGTATTTTTTATCTTATCATTGGAAATGGTGGCCTTTTTCAAGCTAATGCTCTTTTAAGTAAATGATTTCGTTTATGTTCACTATCGTGTTTTTAAGCTTATACACACACACACACACACACACACACACATATATATATATATGTATTTCTGTATATATTCTCTCATCTTAAAATTTTATTATTTTTACTTTTTGTAAGTTGGTCTTGACATTGTTGTAACTTGTTTGTGGGAAAGTATGTTGTTTATCTTATATATTGAGATGTCTGGAATTTCTTATTCCATCTCTGTTTTTCTTTTGGCGAATTATTTTTTTCCGTATGTTTAGAATTTAGCTATTCTTATTTTCTACGTACCCATATTGTTTGTTTGCATTACTTACTTTTGTTAGAATTTAAAGGTCGTTTACTAGAGTTTCTGTCGTTTATGTTGGCTGTTATAGTCTCCAAATTCTTTTGCTCTTTAATTTTTTTTTTTTCTTTCTTTTATTTAGATATTAAAAATAAAAAAATTCGTATATTTCTTTTTTACTTAAGATTACAATATCGTTTATCGGCGATTTTCTAACTGTTTGTGGTTGTTGTTGTTGTTGTTGAAGGCTTTGTCCTTTTTCATATTTTCATTCATAGATATTGTGTCTTTAGGATTTTTATCGTCGTTTTTATCTCTGTCTATGAAATTATTGACGATTTGAAATATGTCGTTTGTTGTAAATGTTGTTCTAGTTTAAGTTTTTTGTTGTCTTTCAATTATCTCCTTCATATAGATATTCTTACACTCACCAAATATTTTAATTGTAAGACTTAAATATTGACGTTTTCTTTTTAGATAATTGATCTGTTATTGATGTTTCTATCATTTTCACGATGCTGTCGTCTATTCAATAGCATGTCGTTTTCTTTGTTGACGTGGTTATCTTGTATGTCGTCGTCTGCCCTTTTGTCCACCCTTTTCTTTTTCCTCTCTTAAATCTCGCCATCCTAGATCGTCGTTTTCCTACCATGTTTAAAAGTTTTTATTGTTGGGTCTTGTTATAATGCTCGTCTTCTGATCAGAGACGGAGCCGTAAATCATTGTCACTAGGGATAATAATTAAAATAAAAATAATCAAAATCAGTATATATTAATTTAATATAATTGTCTCCGACGGGTTTTCATGGTTTAAAAATATTTTATAATAATTTTATTATCAAGGCTATTAAAAATATATCTTTTGATGTACATAAATAAATTATCATTTATAAATTAATCTTATATTCGATAATATAGTCGATTCTTCACACAATTCATATAAGAAAATACTCTTTCTACTATAGCAGAAACAAGAAGACAATCAGTAAAATTAAAGCCAATATTAGGAGCTGATAAGCTAAAAGGTGGGCTTTTTTTCTTTTCTTTTTATTTTTTGCCACTTCTTTGAGTCGGCAATGGCGTGTACAACGAGACAATAGAAGAAGGGCACCGGTGAGAAAAGCAAGGTTTTTTTTAAAAAAAATAAATAAAGGCTTTTAATATTAATTGGGCCCTTTTTGGGCTTTTAAAAAATCGGCCTTTTTTATTTTATGGGTTAATGAGACAATTGGTCCACTTATGTCCATTAAATTGAAATATGACTCTAATTTATAAAAATTCTACAAATGTCTCATAATGATATCATTAAAATTATTTATATGTAATTATATAGTACAACATGTAATATTATTAAGATAATTACTATATCATTAAAGACATTTTTAAAATATTTTAAATATTGTGTTAGATTTTAATTTCATAACAATAATTTAGACACGTACTGTAATTTTTTTCTTATTTTATTAGTATCGGTTTGGCAGGCTTTAGAATTTGAGGGATTTGAGTGGGGGCTAATTTGAATTATGTTGACAAGTCCATACAAATATATAACAATAATAATAAAAAAAAAAAGTGAGCGAGAGCTTAAGCCCTTATTAGATCTATGTTGGCTCTGTGCCTGCCTTTGATAACTGATTCGTTGTCAACGTTTCTACCACTGTCATGATTATGTCGTTTATTCAATAGCATGTCATTTTTTTCTCTAATGGTGTTGTTATTTGTACTCCGGCATTCGTCATCTTGTCCCCCTTATGTTCAAAGAAAAATAATTTTCATCCATGTAAAGTTATAAATACAAAATTATAAGCTTCATTTTAATATGTAGTATATTTTTTAGACTAAATTTTATTATTTTATTAGTAGTAAGGTTATAATCTCATGGGATTAAATATGATTGCTCATATCTAAGCATATTCTTAAAAATAGCAAATCGTGGATTGTTGTTTTGCTAATGTGTTGAAAGTTGATTGTCATTTTTCCCACACTTTTTTTATGTCGTTTTTCCAATGACGTCGTTACTTCTATCTTGTAGTCTAGGAGAGAACATCGGGTGAGTTGGGTGGGTTTATTAAAATTTTCAACCCATGTAATCAAAGTTTAGGTGGGTTGATTTTAAATTTAACCCACCCATTTAAACAAAGTTTAAAATTAACCCACCCAGTTAAAGTTTGGGTGAGTTCATCTGGTTGACCTTTTTTCTTCTCTCTTTTTAAGAAACTGTAGGAAATACCACTTTTCTAAGACTAATTGTAGTAAATAGTAGGTTTTAAAAATATTTGTAATAAATGTAAAATTTATTATGTAAATAATTTATTTATCCTTTTGTTTATATTGTAAATAATTCTTCTTTACATAATAAATAGATTTATGATGCAAATAATGTCTTAACCCCTTGTCTATAATGTAAATATTTCTTATTTACATAATAAATAAGTTATTTATATTGTAAGAATGCTATTTACTATAAATATTTTTAAAACTTGACGTTCACTTCAAAAAGTTTCAAAAATCTAATTTTTTATTCCCAATAAAATTAAAACTAACAATTTAATCCAAAATGAATTAAAAAGTTACAAGTCATAATATCTTGATCTTATAAAGCTCCAACATTTTCTCAATAAGTCATAAACATAAAAATAAATGATCCACAATATACGTTTATCTACATTAAGTCATAAACTAACAAAGAAACCAAAATAAAAACCAATACAACAAAAATACAAAGAAACATCACCTAATATAGTGCATAAATGTCAACCTCCAACTCTAAGCATCTCCATTCAAGCATCCTTTATATTTGTATTGCAAGATCCTTTAGAAAAATATAATATCATTTTAATATTCAGACAATGTTATGATAAGACCCACTCAAAAGGTCTTATCTATGAGACCTATTTTTAAACCGTTAGATTTAATCCAATGGTTTAAAAACTTTAATTCCATCTAATTATTTTATGTTCTCCCTTACACAATTAGAACAAAAATTAAAAATTAAAAAACTTAAAAGCTTAACAAAGAAAAAAGTCAAAATAAAAGAAAAAAATAAAAAACCTCTGACAGCCACAATTTTGATCAACGGAGGCCGGAGCAATGACATCGATGGCCGATCAGATGACTTAAAAGCGACGTAGGCGAGCCCAATCGATGGTAGGAGGCAAAAGGGGATCTTAGTTCAAGGGTGGTGATGTTGTTGTTGGTGTTGACATCGAAGACCCTGACGAAGCTATCGAGGGGGACGGAGGCGGTGAAGTGGAGAATCGCCGCGACCCACAAGCTCGCAACAGAATCTCAAGAAAATAGCCTCGATAGGGTCACAAGGGTTGGGTACTTCGTGACCCACAACTTCTGATGGCTACCAACATCAGTGACGTTGCAATTAGAATTTTGCATCACCAGCTTAGGTGGCACACCTTGTTTGGATCTACCAATGAACGGCCACGAGCTTGTGAAGTTGGCGACCTTTGTCTTCACCACGTGAAGCCAGTGCACCCCGTATAGATCTGTCGATGATCTTCGACACCATGCCGTCACTAGAGAGGAATGACAGATCTGTCATCGGCAGTGACCTTAAGTTTTTCTTTTTTATTTTGTTTTTCTGAGATGTATATTGTCTGAGTTTTTGATGGTTTTGCTGTGGATAAGCTTAATTTATCAAGGTAAGCATGTTTGTTTTACACCGTATGATTTACATCTAATGGACAAAAAGTCTCTTATTGATAAAAACAAATGAAGGGTCTTATTATTATTATTATTATTATTATTATTATTATTATTATTATATAAATAGATTGGGTGGATGTAGGTTAAGATGAATTGAGAAAATCTTAACCCAAACTCACCTAATGAATTCTCGAGTTGGATTAGGTCAATCCAAACTATTTATCAGGTTCGGGTTATCTTGGGTTGAGTTAGTGGGTTAATTGAGTTCCTTAGATTGTCAAGTTTTTTGTTTACCCCTATCATAGTCCATCACTTTGTCCTCTTTTTGTCTAGAAATATTCTTAAGATGTGTTTAGAACTTTAGTCTCACCGCATCAGTTATAACTGTAAATATTATAAAGCTTTCATATTTATAGTAAAAAGTAAAAAATTACTACATCATAAAACTCTTAAAATGCTACCATTTTTAAACTTAAAAAAGATGAGTTATATTCCAAAGGGGAACTTAGATCTAACAATAGTTGATCGTCGTTTTTCAATCGTGTTGAAAGTTGATGTCGTTTTTTCCCGGCCACACACAATGACACATCAATCTGGAAAACCTAGGGAGGGTCAACCTCAATCACTCGTAAAAAAATCTGAACATCCTCCAACTAAAAACACTGTTAAAGTACACACACATAATGGTACCATCATCGTCACTTCAATCCCTAACAGCAAGACCTCTGATTCTCCAACACAGAAGAAGCTCCAGATTCTTCTTGACATCTCATCATCAATGGCGCCAAATCCAGAACCTGAACGATGGTGATCGTTCTCTTGGACTCTCCCATCTCCATAATCCCAACCCTCCTTCTCTTAATCCTCGTCTTCCGCTTCGCCCTCGTCTTCTTCTTCCTCGCCCTCCTCTTCATCCTCTGCTCCGACCTCGTCCACCTCCTCTTCGACATCTTTCTCTGTCCTCCTCCATGACCACCACCACCACCCCCGCGGCCGCCGCTTCTCACTCCTCCTCCGATTCCTCCTCCGCCACCAAAACGGTCAGTTTCAGAGGTTTCGAGTTTCGATTCGCTCTGGATTCTTCGAATTGACGCGATTTGAACGAAATTGGGGATTTTGGAATGAATGTTTTGCAGGTTAGGGTTGTGATAAAGGGAAGAGTACAGGGCGTGTTCTACAGGAATTGGACGATCGATAACGCGAACGAGTTAGGGCTCAAGGGATGGGTGAGGAACAGGAGGGATGGGTGCGTCGAGGCTCTGTTTTCAGGAAACCCTAATTCCGTGGACGAGATGCAGCAGCGGTGCCGCCGTGGCCCCCCGGCGGCGGTCGTCACGGGACTAGAGGTTTTTCCGAGCAGCGATGATCCTGGCTCTGGATTCGACCGAAAACCCACGGTTTGAATTTGATCATCTCTTGAGATAGAAAATAAAAATGTCATCTTTGATGTCTAGTCTTCTCTTATTTGCTACACATATATACGTACACTTGATTAGATTGTCTATGTTAGACAATGAATTTTAATATATATATATAAGTTTGTACTTAACTTGTTCTTCTTTTGTTGAAAAATTAGAAGGTTTTGTGGCCAAAAATGGGATAAGAGTATATATGTATAGGATAATGATAGGGATTATATATCTGTGTTTTTTGTATTAAGTGGTGATGTATCTTCTTGATTGAAACTCAACAATTTATAGAGCATTTGAAAATGTTAGTTTGAACTAAAATTGGTTTAAAATTCAAATTTTGTAAAAAAAAAACCATTGTAATAAAATTTGTTTGAACTATAATTTTATAATTTGAACTATATTCTAAATGTGGCTTTATTTGCCTGTCATTTGCTGCAAAAACCTTTTTAGTGAATAGCTTGGAAACTCACCGTATTCAACTATACATATGTAATGGATTTTAGCCAAAAATGGGATGACTAAAAGTGTATATATGTATAAGATAATGATGAGGATTACGTGATGAAGTGGAATTTTTTGTTTGTTATTTTGAAAGTTAAAGAATTTAATTGTCACGTTATTTGCTATTAATAATTTTCAGTTAACTTGGAATTTACTGTATACAACTACACGTATGGATCTTGACATGGTATGGGCAGAGCATGGTGTTATTTGATGAAATGTGTGCCCAAGTCAGGAGCTTCTAAGAAGGGAAAGATTGGGAATTTGGTTTGGATAGCTTCAAAACTTGGTTGGGTAATTGTCGGTGACTAGTGTGAAACCATGGGCTAGAACTGGGTTTTAGTCAGCATCAAAGATCGTGTGCTAAGAACTTTTCTGAACTTTTTTATCTGGTACATCTCTTGAGAAGATGATTATGAATTATAAGGTGTTTGAGAACCATTATAGCATTTAAGAGCTTTAAACTGTAGCTTATTTTTTCTTAACATTGTAGTATGTGAAACCTTTACATAGTAACAACTAAAAGTTTTGGTTAAAACTAAGAATGCCAAACAATCTTTTAGACCGAGTCAAAAGCAAGGTTAAGAATTTGATGATCTGCAATTTTTTAGGTTGACAAATGCTTATGAGGACGAGCATACAGGTAGAGTAGACCCTAGAGGAAATGTGAAATGGTCGGGAGGGAAGACAACTTTTCATAGGAAATGATTAACCATTCAAACCCGTCTTTGCAATTTGCAGGTGTAGCAAATAGTGGATCATAACAATTAACGTTCGACTTGAAGAAAAAAAGGGTTCGAGTTAAATTGATAATTAACAAAATACCACATGGGAAACGGTCCTACCTCATCTCTATTTAGGAAATGGATCACGTCTGCCATCCGTCTAATACACTAAGCACTTGTATATACGTGTATATATGTGTGTGTGTGTGTGTGTAACACAAAGTATAGCAGAAGCAAAACATCAAGAAATTGCCTTGTGTTTTGAGACTGGTTTTGAGCATGGACAAGGCTATAAACTACAAGGGTCCAAGGAAGGGAAGCCTTGAAATGCTTAGACTCATGGTGGGAAAGCTGCAGACAAGTTTCTCACTGTCCAAAGGTGTGAAGCAAGGCCATTTTGCGGTGATTGCCACCGAAGGTTGGGAGCCAGAGAGGTTCGTCATTGAACTCAATTATCTCAACAATCCCTAGTTCTTAAAGTTACTCAAGCAAGCTGAAGAAGAGTTTGGGTTCTCGCAAGAGGGAGCTCTAGCAATTCCATGCTGACCGCATGACCTGCGGAGAAATTGCTTGGTGGATATCGTGTCTTTTGATGCATAATGTTCGAATAATAGATGATGTAAGTGAGAATTGAAAAGCAGAAATAATGCATTGCCGTGTTCATGTCTCTTAATACTATAATTTTTCTGTTTTGTAAACGTACTTTTCTGAATGTCAATTCTGTTTGCGAATAAACATGTTTTTGCTCCTGTAAAACATTGCATTGTTCTGTTTTTCATTCTTGATAGTAACGAGATTGAAATAAACTTAAAGCAGAATTAAAAGAGACATTGGACTAGATCAAGTTTTGGACATTGGCATAGTGATCCATTCATTATTGGTATCTAGTCCTCGTTAGTGGAAAGGTAGAAAGCAAGATAAAAGACAAATTTTAAAAGTTTTGGTCACTTTTTTCTTTTGTACCCAGCTTTTAGAATATGCCGTTTTCTTCTCTTTAAAATGAAAAGTTGGCAAAAAAAAAAAAAAAAAAAAAAACTTTGATTAAAAAAAAAAAGAGAAAAGTAAGTTCTGTTAGGTGTTATTGGGCCTTCTCAATCCTAAAAGCTAGTGATGCAACCTAAATTATACCCTCAACTTCTAGTTTTTGTTGTGGCATCAAAAACTTGTTCGAGTCCAAAATGTGGTCTTTTGTAAACCCAAGTGCATGTTGTCTTAAGTAATAAAATCTCGGTGAGTCTAAGATCGACTCTATAAGGAAGACTTTCACTTTCAATAATTAAGTTTATAAATATTTAAAATAAAAATAAAAATTTACAAATCTTATCTACAATTTTTATAATTTAATAGTAGGAGTTTAAATGGAATTTTGAGCTGCAAAACAATGGAAAATAAATAATTATAGAAAAAAAATAACAATAACAATAATAAATGTATTATGGTTAGAGGATCCACCCAAGCTAATTTATGAATGTTCATTTTTACCCTTCTTTTATTATTTGTAACTAGGCTTAAGAATACACTGTGTCATTCTCTGTCGACAATAAATCATGAATTACTAGCATTCACTATGCTAGTCTATGTTGACAATGCAGCAGAAACTAATTATTACAAATAATATCGGCTTATATTTATTTCAACAATTTTACTTATTAACGAATTCTAAGCATTTATCGTACCATTCTTTGTTAACAACTAATCAAAGTCTTTCTAAGCATTACCCGTGCTAGTTTATGTCTACGATAAATCAAATTCATCATTTTAACAAAAAAAAAAAAAAATACTTAAAACAAATATTAACCATATTTCAAAACAACTTTGGCATTATTTCTATTTGAAGAGTTAAAATTAACTTAATTAATTTTGCCAAAAATTCACCTTTCACCACAACAAAAATAAAATTACAAAGACATTTCTAAAAGATTTGTCATACGAGGAGAAAAATGGTGATGAAACAGGTGAGATTATTCTTTTTTTTTGTTATTATTTTTTTCTTCTTTTCTCTGTTTCAGCCTTCTTTGATATGCAAGTTGAAGGATTCAATTGAGTGCTTCGCGGTGGCTGGAGGTATCAGTGTTTCACCATTTGGAGGATGCAACATGTCTAGGTAAGTTTAAAATCTAATTTCTTTTAATTTCTTATGCATTTGTTGTCTAATTTTGCCTGTTTTAGTGCTGTTTTGCTCTGTTTTTGCTCCAAAATTCAAATCTAAAACAAATAATTGAAATAGAATTAATTATTTTACAAACATAATATTTACAATAATTATAAAAATATTCATAAAAATAAACTAAAAGTACATAAAAATTTACTAATATAAAAATATGGTACGTAGACAGCTAATTTGGTTATACCAAAAACACTATTTAAGATAAAAAATATTTTTAAAAATTGCTAAAAATATATTACAACATATTTACAAACTCAAACATACTACAAAACTCATTTAGATTGAAAATAAAATTACAACACTAAAATTAGCAATTTTGCCGATTGGATATAGAACAAATATTTGACATATATAAACGACTCAAAAATTACTAAAAATATACTTAAACATAAAAATATGTTAAACAGACATATCTAAATACAATTTTATACTAAGACGCAGAATACTATAAAACACGAAAATGTTGTCATTAAGGATTTAAAGACAAATAATAATGCAAAACAAATGAATTTAACTTTAGAAAATGTGCATTTTTATATGTTCATTAGCTTGCTCAAGGGGTGAGGCTTTCCCTTGCACTTATAAACTGACCACTAGCCCCTTTCATAGCTAGTGTGGGATTTCCTCGACAATCTCCCTTATCATACATCAGGCTTTGACTCGGATAACCATTGACCAGCTTTCTTGGATTGGGTAGAGATTTGTTGGGTAACATGGCTTTTATACTAGTGTTGGGTAATCTTGGGCCTTCTCAACCTCAAAATCTAGCTCAAGGAGTGAGGCTTTTCCTCACATTTATAAACTAACCCCTAGCTCCTTCCACAACTGATGTGAGATTCCCTTAACAAATTCAATGTCAAGCAGGTAGTTTAAAGGAGACCTTTCTATTGCTAAAAATCCTTAATAAGGGAAAAACCTATTACCTTATTTTAATTTTAGTTGGTAATTGTTTATTTCAGACATAAACCAACTCAGAAGAGGGTTTAATTAAACCCTTCCAAGTACCATCAAACATCAAATTTACATTTACGTTTTCCCCTTTATTGCAAGGTAATCGATCGCCACATTAGCTTTTCTGTCCGATTCTGACGAATCAAATGAATGGAGTGCTAAATTTTCATTCTTTAGGGCAATGAATGACATATTTTAAAAATTTAGGGGCAAAGTGAAAACATGACTAAAGTATGGGGTAAATTTTTAATTTGTCCAAAAAAATAAATATCTAACGTTGAAATAATACAACACGTGAAAAATGGCCCCCATTTAAATTTTGCTTCTTAGACTGTACGATTCTTTTTTATCTTATGACTCTCTCATCAATCTCATCATACACCATAATACATCTACTAATAGTGTGTGTTACACACACACACTAAAGATAGTAAGAAAAATAGGTTATTAACTCATTTATTGTTTGGGTTACTTACCTTTTTATACCTTTTTGTTAGGTTTATTAAAAACATATCTTCAATTTTTAATCTTGACAAATATATATTTTCAAATTAGATTTAATTCACAAATCTATTCTTCACCTTGATCAATAATTAATTTTCACCTTTAAAATGACCAACTTATCCTTAAGGAAAAAAAACTAATAAAAAAGGGAAAAAAAAAACAAACACACACACACACAAAATCATTTTTGAGGAAATTCTAGACATTTTTGAGGTTAAAACTCTCATTTTAAAGTTTTTTTTGTTAATTTTTTTAGATTTTTTATTTTGTTATTTGAGGGTTTTTTGGGCTATTTTTAGGTCCAAATTAAAAGTTGACCCAAAAAGGGTATAGATGTATGTACTAAACATTTAATAGGATAAAAAAACAAAAGGTATAACATTTGAATAAGCATATAAGACAAGGTAGAAAAATGTAAATAACTCATTGTATTCATGTAGATGAACGATATTATATATATATATATATATATATATATAGTTTTGAAAACCAAAACATGCATAATATAACCATAAAAGATGAGAACTCAATTCAAACATAGAGTACTATTAGAGAACCCTATTCAAAAATAATGGAGTATTAGGCGCCCTACATCCGACATTTATGAAAACCCGGTGGTACAAGAACCATAATGTGTATTTTTTTTTTATTCTATTCTAAACAACACTTGAGCTTGCCTTTGTCTAACATCTTAATGACCGACTTATATAAGTCGATCAAACCAAAAAATTTAAAAGTAAACGAAGGGCGGTGCCTTGTACAATTTTTCAAATGTTTATTTTCCTCTTTTATTTATTTATTTATTTATTTTTTGATTTATTAAATCGTATGTCCTCAAGGAGACCATTACTGCCATTGCATACATGTGATTAGAGTGGACCATATAGTCACATAAATGAAAATATCATTTTGTACTCTTTAGTGATTATAAGTTTGACATTGTTATTGTTGCTACAATATACAATATAAATCTCTCATATGTTTGTGTTTTCAACAAAAATTAATTCAAACCATTGATTTGAACCAATATTCTCAAATACCCTATAAATACTGCAGTTTGATCCCAAAATTTACCACTTAAATTACCTTGCTACAAAAGCCAAATATTTTGGAGTTTTGACGGTTAAAAACTATACTCTACGAGACAACAATTTTCATACTCAGTATCTACATATAAAAAAAATCCATATATCATGCTAGATGGTTGTGAGCAATTATTTAACAGCACTTTTGCAAGATAAACGTGTCTTTTAATTTCTTAACCAAAGAATGTGGGATAGTGTTTGAACTCCCATGTCGCAATTTAGTATAGTTGTTAGAGTGGAAAAGAGAGAGGGGACATAAATTGTGGAAGGGATTTGAAGAAGAAAAGAAAATTTTGTCTTGTTTGACAGAGAGAGAAAATTATAAGAAATAAAAGAAATTTTGAATTCACAGGCCACCATTTTTCAATCTTTCCAACTTTGGGTAGAAAATAGAAAAGATTACTTGATAGAACAAATAGCATGTCAAATATTCCTTTTGATCCTAACAATCACACACTATAGGATCCATTTGGTAAGCGGATTCAAATTGTATTGATTTGAATTCTTTTGATTTGTATAGTGTGATTTGAATTACAATCAGAATTGACGTTTGAATGTACATTTAAAGTATTAATCTGAATAAGGAATAAACTTGAAATTTGTGTTTGGAGAATAGTGAAAAGATTTTTGATATATTAACAAATATAACAAAATCTTAATATCCATGATATTAAAAAAAATATACAATATAGATATTGATTTATTCCTCTCTTCATTAAGAATGCAATGAAAGAAGAATTGTCTAAATCGGATATTAAATAAAAAAGTTATGTTTTTTTTTTTCTCACAAATATAGGAGAGAAAAAATTGGATTTTACTATAGCAAATGATTTGAGTTTTTTTTGTGTGTTGAGGGGGGGAGGTGCAGGTGGGGGGATGGGAATAACTCAAATCAAGGATTTTAATGGATTTGAATGATTTAGATTTTTGGGAATGCCAAACACTTATTCGAATTGTTAGAATTCTAGAACTTTAAAGAGTTAGCTAAGTCTACGAACCAAACATGCCCTCGTATAAGAATGCAAATATTGTATAATAAATTAGATTAGACTTTTTTTTTTCTTTCTTCTCTTTCTCTTCTACCAAGCAAGAAAAAACTCCATAACTCGTTATTTTACTTCTCCTTATTCTTTATTTTCCAAGTTTTTAATGCCAAAAGTAGTATTGTAATATCCTCTTATTTTTTCCATTCCAAGTGACCGACGTATATAATATATATGGTTGAAGCCTAATTCTAAACATTGACTGGTCAAACTAAATTGTGACTGTGAAGAGTTGAAAGGATGTTCTTTATTAAAATAAAAATAATGATAATCTCCTTAGTACTCTTAAACATTATCCAGATCAATATGTATTTAAATTCTCGCCGACATTCGGAAGATTTAAGAAGTGATAGTCAAATAAGAAAACTATATAAATCAATCATTAACGTTCTTAAGTCACGTTTTCATACACAATATGACCTTGTTCATTGTCATATAGAAGTATATATATATATAGAGAGAGAGAGAGAGAGCACAGAATGACAGAATTTAACTTAAACTGTATCGAATGGCACAGAAATTAAGGAAAGGCCCGTTTGTTTGTTTCTTGAATATGTTTTACATTGATAAAAAAAAAATTGAAGATATATTAAACCATATTTGGTATGTAGCATGTTTTCGGTATATATATTCTGAACCAACTATAATTTAGAGACCAATTATGAAAAACAATAAAAGATGCATTCAATTTCATTTGTTGATCTTAAAATCAGACCAACCTACTTATCTTTAATTTTACAATTTCTGATTGTTAAGAAACAAGCACCCTAATTGTATATTAACAAAAGCAATAAAAACCAAAAGAGAAAATCTAATAAACAAGAACACATAAAATTTATAGTGATATTTCACCCATACCATGAGAAGTACATATACTTTCAGACATTGTTGCAAAGAATACCTTATAATAAAGATAAAATTTACAGGAGAAGATCATACACTTTATAGATCTCTTTATTTTCTCTAACCTCTCTATTTGTCCTAAAATTGATGCCTTTTTATATTAAGTAAACTAGGCCAACTGAATCTACATAAAGGACATCCGCATACTACCTCAACTTATTAAAACAATAATTAGGCTCTAGTCTAAACACCAATTTCTAAAGTATCTTTTAGATAGTAGGATTTAATCACTTAGCATGTGTTTTGGAATGTTTAATAGAACTAATTGGTTTTAATTAACTACAGTGTAAAACTCTCAACAGCTACAGTAAAAAATAAAAAATTACTACTGTATAAAGCCCTTACATGCTACATTTTTTAAAATTAAAACTTTAGTTCTGACCAACTTGTCAAACGGTTCATTACTCTAATTTAATTTTATAGTTTCAAAACGCATAAAAATGTATAACATATCCCACCAAACGCGCCAACGCGCCATCATTCAATTTATTATTATTATTATTATTATTATTATTTAGGGCAATTTATTTTTCACCGCCAAGTGAATTTCGTGTTCAGATTCCGCGTCCAATAATATTATAGTAGTGAGACAAAACAACTAAAAAGCATTAAATGATATGTTGTCACAGCCACATGCAATTATCTCTCTCTTGGACCACCCCCCGACCCCCCCCACACCCCCCCAATTTAGAGAAATTTCTCTCGTGCTTCTGATTATCACAGTCCAACAATAATATAAACACACACATATATATAAGATCTCCATCACACTACAACAAAGTGAAACATCGTATAGCTACAAAATCATAATCATAAGCACAACTTGTTTGCATAACTTGTGGTCTTATCATCATCAATCAACAGTGATACTATTCATTATCATGTGTACCGAAGAGTACCACGGCGATCAAGAGAAAGCTACAAGCTCGCTCATGCTTCGTCTCTTCATCAAAAAACTCCAAAAGGGTTTGTCGTTTTTGGCGGCGGCTAGAGGACAATCTGAAGTAGTGCCGACGACGACTTCGACGAGTAGTACTAACGTGCCGGACGACGTTAAGGAAGGGCATTTCGCGGTTTTCGCGGCGAGGGGTGGCGAGAGAAAGAGGTTTGTTGTTAAGCTTGAGTTGTTGAATAGCCCTGCGTTTGTGAGGATGCTTGAGAAGGCTGAGGAGGAATATGGTTTTTCGCAAACCGGAACGCTTGTCGTTCCGTGTAAACCGGAGGAGTTACAGAAGATTTTGAGCATGAATAGTGAGGGATATTGATAGGGAATACGTCTGAAATACAAATTTCTTCATGTTTTATTATTGTTTCGTTTGGTTTTGTATTGTGATTATTTTTCTAGGATGACTTCTTTAATTATAATACTTGCTAATTAGAATGTTCAGATTAAGTTGTATACACCTAATTAATTATAGTCTTCTTGACACATTTTTTATGACAATATATATGAGATAAACTTGTACTTCAAAATCATAAAAGTCACTGCTTTTATTGTTATTTTTGTTGTTGATGACGACTCATCTCTTTAATTGTTAGCAATGAAATTTAAAACATGATTAATTTCTCCAAACAAAACCACATTCTTTAGATTGGAATTGATCTACAGGGTTGCAGTAGTGCATTTATATTGTCTAGATGGGTACTAGAGGAAAGTAAAGTTAGTCTCTCTTGTTTAGTATAAAATATAAAGGTAAAGGAGATCGGAAAAGAAAGATTTTTATTGGCAGTATAATTATGGCAGTTTTATCATCTAATAATAATTTACGGTGTTACTGTCTCTTGAAGGCCTTTGTGATTGATCTCCATAGATTATGAGTATTTGTTTATCAAAATCTGGAGTATAATTTTTTTTTTATGCATTGTAAAATAATCTGTTTAAATCATTTAAAAAATAAGTTAAAAACCTTGTTAAAATTAAAAAAAATCAATTTTCCTCTCCACAATCTATTGCCAATCTTGAAAGGACAAAAGATCCCAATTGCTTGGCTCAAATCCCTAGCCCTATCCCTCCTACCACATGAGTACTCTTACCCCATAATCTATCCACGGAAATTCCATTACAAAATCATGTCAAAAAATATTGGCAGGTACAAAGTCGAGGAAGTCTTGCTTAATGCTTGGCGTTATTTAACTTTGCAATTATTTTGGCAGGAAATGCTGGTGATGTAATATATGATTAAAATTAAATTTTTTTACAGATCCAATGACTAAAAGACAAATATCCATGGTAAGTATTTTTTTTTGTCTTTCACTAAAAAAATTGCTTTATTTTAGCCTAAAGATTCTTTGAAGAGAATTTAATAATGTTAATTGTATAACTGTATCTACTAATTTTTATTATTTTTTAATTTATTTATATAATTTTAAAAACTATAAAAGTATTTTTTGAATTTAAAAATTTTATTTTAATTTTATCTCTTATAAATTTTTTTATTTAAAAATATAAAAATAAGATAAAAAGACCATTTAACCAAATTTAATTTGCTTAAGAAATATATGTTTTTAAAAAAATTTAATATTGAAATGACTATATTGCTTCATGCGATGCTTCCTCCTGTCTTGTGCGACCATATTTCCGTACTTTGCCAGCCCAACAACGGCAACAACTACGCGGAATGTCTATATCAACGAAAGGTCTCCACATTGTGATTAATTAATTCTTGTTTAAAGAGATCCCATCATGTCAATGTTGATGGCAATAATTCTTCACAAATTCCCACAAATACAAAATATAATTCCTTTACAAAAGATGAGGTCAGCAATATAACACGTTGCCACAAGGTACTCTTTAGTTCCTAGGTGATATTTAAAAAATGGTTGAAATTAATAATTTTGTATTAAAAATTATAATATATAAAATTATAATATTGTAGTTTTTTATTATAATATATGATAGAATTAAACTGTTTACAATTTTAATAAATAGCTAAAATCACTCCTCTCAACGGCTTAATAATAAGGCACTGAAATATCTATCTATATAAGCACAACAAATTATAATCAATCAATTACAAATTTAATTCTTCTTAAGGTTATTTTTAAGGTTTTTATTATAATTGAATGTATAGGAGTAAACCAAGAGATTTAAAGGTTTAAACTTATGAAAGTACTATAACAATTCAAATGTTATGAGAAAAAGTACTATAATAAAAGTTTGAATTAAAATTTTTGTAGTTCAAATATGTATTTTCAAACACGCTAGTAGCTTCTAATCTTGGTATGAGCTGATCCAAAACATAGTAATAATAAGCGAAGAGGATGTTGTGAAGAAGATCCCAACGAGACTAAACGGGGCTTGGTAAGCATGATTAGAATAAACTTTGTGATTCACAAATAGTATAAAACTCTCACATACTACAGCAAAAAGCAAAAAGTTGTTAAAGTATAAAGTTCTCATATGCTATAGTATTTTGAACTAAGAAATTAGTTCTAACCATGTTTGTCAAACACTCTAGTACAAAAATTGGAGTGGGCATGAGGCTAGATAAGAAGTCTTTTTAGATCGGTTTCTTCTTCATTGTCAACCGCTGTGGCTCCTTCACAAAAACCACTAATTCCCTTCTCACGTGTTGCAGTGAATGGATAGAGTGGCCTAGTATTAACAGGCACTTATATTCTATGCTTTATTATTCAAATAGGTTAATTATATAATTATATATTCTAGTTTTAATTATTTTTTAATTCATCCTTCTATTCTTAGAATCTACAAAGATATCCTTGAAATTTTAAAAACTTATTTCAATTTCATCCCATGAATAGAAAATATTAGGCAAAACAAAATGGCTACCGTTAAATAGTTATGATAAAAATTTTATATTTTTAAAACATATAAAAATCCTAAGACAAAATATCAAATTTCGAAAAAAAGATCTCAAGTTTTATGACTTTTTAAAATTTTAAAATATATTTTTAAATTTTTTTAAAGAAGAAACATATATTTCATAAACAAATTAGGTTTAGTCAAGAATATTTTTATTTTATCTCCATTTTTTTAAGTCAAAAAAGTCTACAAGGGATAAATATAAAACAAGTTTTTTAAATTCAAATGATACATTTGTAGTTTTTAAAAATAGAGGGACAACTTGAGAAATAATAAAAACTAGGTGATATCGTTATACGATTAACCCTTATTCTAACAAGCTGCCTTGTATACTTTTATACAAAAATTACTCCTTTATTAACTTAGTGTTTAATTTTAAATACATTAATTATATATGAATTTATTTTTTTAATTTCAATTATTATTTTTTAATAGGGAAATTATAATAAATATCATCTTTTCGAAACTAATTATACTACATAGCAGGTTTTGAAAATATTTATGGTAAATAATAATTTTATGGTATGAATAATTTATTTATCTCTTTATTCATAATGTGAATAATTCTTATTTACATAGTAAATAGATTTAAGGTGTAAATAATTTATTTACTCTTTTTTACAATGCAAAAAATTCTTATTTATACTATATATAAACTATTTACATCATAAATTTGCTATTTATTATAAATATTTTTTCGAAAAACCTAATGTTTACTTCAAAAATTCATGATAATAATTATTAAAATTAAGCTTATTATATGTTTTAATTAAATACATGTATAAAAACTCTAATAAATAACACTATAACATTTTCAAAAAATATCATCATTATGGATCAAAGTTTGACGTCGTCTATTAGTAAATCGATGATTGTACAATGTTGATTTGTGTTGATTTGATTTGATTTGATTTGATATTCTTTAAGATGTTTTGATTTGATTTGATTTTTTTTTTTCCATCTTAAAGAGTTAACCTTTAGTGATAACATATGATAATTGTAGTGAGCCATGAGCATTTTAGTGTTCACCTATTGTTCCAGAATATATGATCTGGGCCAAAATAATGCAAATATAATCTCTTGGGCAAGGATTTTCTGCTGCAAATGAGCCAGAAATATTCAAAGTAAAGCCTACCTTCTGATATCTAATCTTAGGCTGATGAAAATCCTCACTGTCTCTCTACAGCTATGTATGAACTCGGATTCTGCGCAACTTGCTTTCCTGCAATATATATATCTATATATATATATAACAGCTTGTACAAGCGTTATTTAAACTTCTTTAATTTAGTCAAAGAGAAAATGGTTTTTCATTCATCTAGTCTACTAATGTAGTGGAAGCTAAAAATAATATTTAAAATAGGAAATAAAGGATAAAATTCCTAATATCTGATGATTACTCTAAATATCAAGCAATAGGACTTCTATTAAGATTCATACACAAAATCAAGAAAATAGGATTCATCAAGATTCGTTGATTCACACAGAATATCAGAGAATTCTGTCGAAACATATATATAACACAACACTCAACTTTTACTTTTCATGTAGTTCGGCTAATGTCCTTGGAATGCTAACTTTTTTTTTTTTTAACCACCAGGTAATTAAATTACATGTTTGTTTAGAATAGCGCGTCTGCTGATCTACATGTGAAAAATATAATATTAATTTGCATTGAATGACATAACTTGCAACAACCACATTCAATTAATTATCTCTTCATTGGACCCCAGGGAAATTTCTCTTATCCTTCGGATCTTATCCTTTGTTACTCCGATATAAAGTCTCCATCACAAGTAACAAAGAGAGAACAATATCCTAAGTTTCAAATCATGAGCAGCTTGTCTAGTCTTTTCATAAAGAATCATGTGTAACCAAAAGTACTATGGCGAAGAAAAAGCGACAACTTCTCTTGGGCTTCGGCTTTTCGTCTCGCTTTTAGCATCATCAACAAAAGAAATGGATAGCTATTTTGATGAAGAAGAATTTAAAGTGCCAATTACAACACCGGTTGACGTAAAAGAAGGGCATTTTGCGGTGTTTGCGGTGAAGGGTTCCGAGAAAAAGAGGTTCGTCGTTGAGCTTGAGTACTTGAACAGCCCTGAGTTTCTGAGTTTGCTTCAGCAGGCTGAGGAAGAACACGGTTTCGAACAAGCCGGAGCTCCAGTGGTTCCTTGCAGACCTGAAGAATTACACAAGCTTCTAGGAAGACATGATGGAGATTATAAGAGTCTATAGGCAAAACTAAACCCAAGTCCATGTTTCATATATTTTTGGCAATATCTCTCGTGGGCACTGAAAAATAACCCACAGTAGATATACTGTTTTTTAACCGTCACATCCGTAAAAAAACAAAAAAAAAAAGTAAACTTGATTAGATATGACTGATTTAAAACATCAGAGAAGGACCCTATATTTTTTCGTATATATATTTATTATTATTTTTTTTATCGTGCAGTCTTCTAGGATGACTTCTCTAAGTGTGGTACTGGCTGTAACATTAGATTGCTAAGATGGAATTGAAAATTGTAGGGAATCATGAATTTCTTATCTCTCTTTTCATTCATACTTGATAAGATATATAATTCAAGTTCTCCAAACGGATCACAAAATGTTCTGGCTTACAACTGGCATGTCCCTTAGCTCTACCAGAAAAAAAAAAAAAGGAGGGAGAAAAAAAAGGGGACAGAATGGAGCCCATTATTTACGTCTATGTATTTACATTAGGTATCTGACTTAGTCAGAGTTGGTCAGATTCAGATAGTGGTGATTTACACACAATAATTTCCCTACATGACTCAGGAAGATAACGATGGCGTTATTTTATCTCTTACAGCAATAATTTGGGCCTAAATGGTCTCAAGCAATTCATGTATTCTCACCATGTTTTATCCAATTTAAAGTTTGACAATTTCGACAAATATTTTTTGTTAGGAACTTGGGTGGAGGATTCCAACTTTGCACCTACCATTAGGTTATGCCTCGCACCATATAAGTATAAAATATTCAGAGATCCTAGTAAACAAATGCCACTAAAATAAGCTACGTGGAAATGCCATGATCAATTACTTCGTTTTTAAAGAGACCCCATCATGTAAATCATCGACTGATGAGCAATTATTAAAAATTCCCATGGTATATCTTTCTTATCAGCAATCTCCAATGCAAGGCTTTTAGTCTTGTAATACACCAGGCATGTTGTCGTTTCGGACACCATTATCGTTTCGATGTTCACGCCACGTTTATCTTTTGTTGTTTTCAATCTTATATATGTCGTTTTTCCTTTTATCGTCGTCTTTTTTTTTTCAATCTTATATCTGTCGTTTTTCCTTTTATTGTCGTCTCAAGATTCTTGTCGTTTTAATATGTAGTTTTAGTTTGTCCTTTTGATGTCGGTTTCAAAAATTTTTGTCGTTTATGTTATGTCGTTTGTTTTTAACATACCGGTCTCTATTTCTGTCGCATCTTCTTATATCATTCCGATATCTTCTCTTGTTGACTTGTTGGTAACCAGATCGTTGTCGTTTTGGGTGTTCATGTCGCCTCTTGATCATTTTGTCTCTTTTTTTTTTTTTTCTTCTGATATTTTCGTTGAAATTTCGCATCTGTTATGATAATGATGATGAGAAAGGAGCAAAAAATGCAAAGCGTATTGATGTCGTTTCTTCGGCGTTCCGTTGTTTGTGCATTCTCGATCGTTCCCGGCGCGTTGTGGTTTTTTTCATTGCTTGTGTCGTTTATCCTTTTCATTTTTCTTACGCATAATGCTGTCATTTTCATTTCTTATGTCGTTTATCTGTTCCTGTTTCCAAGAATCTTGTCGTTTTTCATTTCTTATGTTGTTCCTTGTTTTTTGTCCTTTTTTGTTGTCGTTTTTCTGTTAAAGTCGTCTATTTCTTTCTGTTAACCGTGCATAATTTTGTTCTTTCATTGTCGTTTTCAACATTCGTATGGTTTGTTGATCATATTGTCGTTAGTTCTGTTATTGTTTGTGATCTTTCTTCACTTATATCTCCTTCTTTTTTTTTTTGTCGTTTACTGTCCTTTTCCAAGATTGCTGTCCTTTTCTACCAGGCACCACCAAGGTTTTTTTTTTTTCTTTTGTCGTTTTTCTTTTTGATGTCATTTCTATGGCTGTTGTTGTTTTTATGTCATGTCCTCAACATTGTTTTCCCCTCTTCCTCAATGATATCGTTTTCTTTCCTTAATTTTCATCTTTTAGTTGTTGTTATACCTTGCCATTTTATGTGTTTTTTTTACTGTTACGTTTTTCAAATTGTATAATTTCTAGTACGGGTTTTCCTTGTGCTTGTGATTTGGGGTTCTAACATTTAGGAATCGATGTTTATCTGTTGAATAAAAAGAAAGCAACAAATGCTGGTGCATGAAAAGCTGTAGTTTTTGGAAAAATTTCATGTTAGGCGCAGAAGAACATGTGTCCATAAATTTAACGACGTATAGTTTTGGTATTTACTAAAAGAACAAAGAGAAACAAAAATGAGAAGAAACAAAAACATTTCTGTATTGAGGTTTTTTTTTTTTTTTTTTTTTTTTTTTTGGTAAAA
>CAMOHE010055591.1:0-15332 GCA_946598075.1 Artocarpus hirsutus
AAAGTCTACAATAACAAACCAATATTAACACTGGAATTCTTAACATATGAATAACATAAAAAATTATAAAGTACCAAAATGTATATAGAAAATAATAAGGCTTTTAACAAAAATCAATATGAACAAAGCTATAGCAAACCGAATACAACAAAATACAATCAAATATACGAAACCTACTATGATAACACTATAAGCTAAAACATGTAAAGATTCAAAGCCAGAGAAAATTTAACAAAATCAAACATGCAATTAAGCTATTAGCAAAACCAAATATGAGAAGGAATTTAAAATGACTATTCCTATCATTTCAACAACCTGTTTGTCCTCAAGAGAGTAATCTGTTTTAAGATTGTTAAAAAAAAAAATCTTGTAATATGAATAAGACAAACAGGTAAAAATTTGTAAAAATTGGAAATTGAAACTAAAGAAAAACAGATACAACAAAACCTTCAATGGAAGCAACGCAATGTGGAAATTAGACGAAAATGGTCGAGGCATGTGAAGCACACGCTTTCCTTAAAACAGATTCGTCCCCTCTGGTTGTGCACGAGGTTTTGATGGACGTCTGTCTCCAAGGATACAACGACTAACAACGAAATCTTAAGCACTATCGGATACCGTTTCCAGCGAACTTGAAACAATGTTTTCTTCTATCACCAAAAACGACTACAACAAAACTAGCTAGAACTTGAAAAGCAAAGAAAAACTCTATGACTTGGTGAGTGCAAATTCAATGTCACTATCTCTCTCTCAAACATGTGGAGGAGAGTTCAATATATAGGATTAAGAGAATGGACGTTACAATCCAAATTATAATGAGCCTTTATTCAGAATTTATGTGCATAATGGCACCGGTTGCAACCCTTCATTTACCATGATAATGGTGCTCATAATCTCCCATTAAACCATGGTTGTAACCCTCCATTTTTCATGATTATGATGCTCATAATCTCCTATTAACCATGCATTTGGGTGTTACAACATGAGGTTTATAACCTCCATTAATCTCCACTAATGAGCATCAATGTCTTATTCACCCAATTGCCATTTTCCAACAATAAAATCACAACTAATTCAGGAATGTCTCTCTTCCATATTTATCTTAACTACTTTCCCTTTATCTCGTTGTTGACCTCTCCTCAATTCTTACACGAGACATGGTTACTGAATTGTAGGAGATTTAGTTGATTTTCTCACTCAAAATTGCCATGCAACATTCATTGAACCTAGTTATATATTTATCTTGATGCATTTCCCCTTAAGGTTTATCTCGACTTCAAGGAGAGCTATCTGCTAGCCAATTGATTTCATTGGACTTTGGTCTTATTGGGTTTGTATTGTTAATCTCATCTTTGGGCCATAGGCAAACAAGATTACCCACAACAATTACTCCCCAGCATGGAGTGACTCTTTGAGTTACTTCACGCACTATAATCGAGACTTGGATAGGTCTCTTGTTGCTTGAAAGTTAAGCTTTGACTACTTTAGGGTTGCTTATTGGAGAAGATTTTGACCAACATAATGGTTCCAATTTTAAACTTTTAACACGTTGGGTAGTCTAGCAGTTACATCTACCAACATAACTACCACTTTGAGCATCAGGCATCGCTTCAACTCTCAAGGGTTATAGTCCTCAACTGTTGGATCACTTGGGAGTTTTCCTGTAAATTTTGAAGCGTAAGTGGTGACCTTTGGATGCCTAAATCTCGACTATTAAATCAGTAGTTTTTTGATCGTACGGTTTAGATTGCTTCCCTCAAGAGTTTATATAAATGGGTTTCGAAACCCCTTTTTCTTCATTTTTTCTTTGAGCTTTCTACCAAAACTCTCCCAAAATCCCCTTATATATTTAACTATTTTTTGATCTTTACACAATCTATATTTGCTACTACCTTTGAAGCACTTTCCCTCACATCATTTGGAAAAACTCTTATAGGTCATTCCCAGTACCTGAATCAGTAAGTTTTTGAAACTCCTTTTTATTTTAATATACTTATAAGTTCTATGTATTTGACATTCTTGTTCTTGCAAAATATGAGTTAAGCATAGAAAAAGTGTGAAACAAAGCATAAAACTTACCTGCTTTAGGAGCTTTAGAATGTCTTTTGCACTAATTTAAGGCTTTTGGAGACGCATTGTTTGGCTTTCTAGGATATTAGATAATTCTACGTCCTAATGAAAGAGTCACCTATTTTATGTAGAGGTCAACTGGTTAGTTCAAATATTGACATCTTTGAATTTCAAATAGCCTTTCACTACTTTAGGATTTTAGGTCGACCTCTTAGCTTATAAAAGCCTTTAATTGATTCTCTTTTGATTTCTTCAAATTATGGGATCATTTAGTGGTTGTCGATAGGTCGAGTCATTAAGCCAATTCTGTCCTGGTGCCGCTAAGCCAATTCTAATGATGACTCTATCTTTAGGGATAAAGACGTCTTCGACATTGTTCCTTCGACATGTAGTGTCAATGAAATTGTAGAGAATGTTCCAATTCTTCTTTTGGTCACTATGCTTGACCCTAAACTCCCTCAATTAATAATAGATGATCCTAGTTTTCAAAAGGAAAGGTCATTTGAAATAGTCTTGCTAGAGGACGAGCCATAGGTCATCTTTAAATGAGAGTGGTCAAAGATTGTGAATGACTAAGTCTATATGTCGACCCCACAGCATTCATAGAGTAATTTTAGAGGTCACCTTGATGGCAGGTACTTTCAATTTGTCATTCCACATAAACATCAGTGTGCTACTGTTGCTCTTCTCAGATGTCTTGCCATATACAATCGAAGCATGACCGCCAGCCTTACTATTCCTCTTCACCTCTTTATGAAGAGGGTTTGCTGTAAACTTGAAATGTCGCTCACTCAACTCACCCACAACTTTTGGTTTGTCTTTTCTAGAATGTGGATTCTATGGCACATCCACTTCAAGGTCCCCTTAGCCTTGATGAGTTTTTCTTCTGCGACGAAATTAGCTAGAGCCTAACAAAAAGGAGTATTACTACATTGAGGCCTATAGTCGAGCTAAAGATAAAATCCCTTAATCATTGTAGGTCTTCCTTCTTCTTAGAAGAAGATGTTTTTTAGGTTGAGGGGAGATTTAAACACTTATCCTTATGATAGTAACAGAAAATACACCATCGACACTACCTTACATATCTCTAGTAATTTTCATGAGTTGTCTTTCCCTTTCTTCTCTCTCTTTTTTAAACATGTCCTTTATTTCTAGAACTCTTTGAACATCTTGTGCTGTCTGCGGTGAGACAAAAGAGGATTAAATATATAGTCGCCTTGCCTGTGAAAGAAAGGTAGGTTGCTAACCTTTTTATAGACGAGAATGAATGAGCCTCTGGCTTGGTAGTTGACTTTCCTCAATGGACTTGGGTCATTCTTAAGAGCATCCCCCACGGCGTAACCAAAGAGGGTAGAGCTTTGAATTTATTATTTGCTCAATTCTTTTCCTGCGACAATCATGATTTAACTAATCTTTCTTTTATGCATGGAGGTAAAGCTTAACCTGAAGTTGCCCTCCTAATCCAAGAAAATTCAGGCCTCTACTTGGGGTACCTTGATTGGGGTTGGAATGCCGCCGAAGAAACCTTATTAGGGGAAAAAGCATACAAATCATAAGTATGAATACACTCTTCCCCCAAAGAGACCAGAGTAGTATGTATACAAGATCATCTTTCTGACTCAACAAACTCTCTACACTAATTTGAGCATTATTTTAATATTTAAAACATGACCGGAGGAGTGTCCTAACAACATTTCCTCCCAAAATAGGGTACTGTTGAGTCTTTGACTTAGTAGTTGAGAAAAGAAAGAATCGAAGAAAGGGGGTAAAGAGGGCCATATGGCCATGGTTTACAAAGAAGGGGGAAAAACCTCTTTATTAATAGTAAAAATTTACTATTCCTAATATTTTATTAATATTGTTAATATAGTTTATTATTTATTATTTATTTTATTATTTTTTATTTCTTTAGTTGCATCCTATGTAGATGCAACTTTCAATTTATTATTCTTTAATTTTTTTTTGGCTTCATTCCACATAAGAATCGGGTCTTATTTATCCTAATTTTACTCTCTAATCTTGTGTGGCGCCTATGAGAAACCAAAAAAAGCAACTGTAGGTTGCATAGAAAAATAGAATCAAGACTAGATCTTGTGGCTAGAGAGTGCAGGACAGAGTAAAGATATCACGACTGCTGGATAGAGCACGAGTTATTTGATCTGACAGATAGGAAAAAAGGAGCTCATGTGCTACGCTGCATAGAATCTGTGACAAAAACTAGGCCACGTGTATGGTGCAGGTTCCGTGGAAGGTTTGATTAGATGGCTACGAGCTCGCCACATGTCATACTTTTGATTTGATTTTTTTTTTATTTTTCATGCATATGAGGTCCCTTTTTGCTCTTTTTGCACTATTTTGCCTCTTTTATCTCTAGATTTTAAGTGTAAAATTTACAAATACACTAAAATTAATTATTTTACAAATAAGATATTCACAATAATTTTAAAAATATTTATTTTACAATTAAACATACAAAACACACTAAAAATAAATATAAACATCTAAAGTTAACAACCTTAACAGGTATATTATCTAAGACTCAAAAATATTTTTAGAAATTATTAGAAATATAATAGAACATTTTTAGAAGCTTAGAGTTTTTTACAAACATTTTATGACTCAAAATAAAATCACACAAATTTATTTTTATGGTTTTAATTATTTATAAACTAAACACATATTTAACATACTGAAACGACTCTAAAAATTAACAAAAATATTAGTAAACATAAAAACACAATAAAAAATACCTTTTTAAACGCATTTATACACTAAGACACAAATATACTAATTAACATAAAATGTTATCAATTAGAGGATTTAAAAAAAATGTTAATGCAAAATAATGATATTTAACCTTAAAAAATGTATATTTTCACAGTCTCATCAGTCTACCATTTAGTACTTAACTTGAGGTCGACTGTTTAGTACTTGATCTCTTTGGCCATATGGTTCTCAATTTGAGGTCAGCTATTTAGTTTTCAGGTTAAGGTCACGGTTTAATAGTTAGCCTCTTCGGCCATTTGGTTCTCAGTTTGAGGCCAAGTGTTTAGTGCTTGGCTTGAGATCGGCCTTTTGATACTTGGCCTCTTTCGCTACATGGCTCTCAGCATACTCTATGGGTGTCTTGGTGGCCTTCTTGGCTTGTTTAGCTTGGCCATCTCGGCCATTTATCCTTGGTCGCCACCTTGGCCTATTTAGTGGCATTTTTGGCCTAGCCTTTAAATTCGCCTTTTTGGCCTATTCGGTTCAAAGGGGTCAATATTTTTGGTTGGTCTTCCCATCATGAAGATTTTCCTTGCAGCGGTAACCCCTAAGACTTTAATGATGGAGATTATCAACACTGACATATTGATGTGGTTAGGAAATAATTTTCATGAGTGTATATGGATAGTTCATCTTCTTTAGTAGGTTAGATCCTTCTTGGACACTTCGATCTTTTGTGAGGTCATATTTTTTGAGTCTTGGTCCTTGTTGGTGCATGAGATCAACACAACACTGTGTGCAGGGTACATGGTGGTCAGGTTCCCTATTCTGCACGGCTTCATCATGTCTGATCACATCTACAAGAAGAAGGAAGGCCTCAAAGTAAAGGGACATTGGTATGGTGTCTGCCAAGGGCACTCTGACACTCAAGTCAGTGTTCTGACCGAGAATAGCAAAGGAAAATGTAGAGTAGGTAAGGAAGGATGCTCGTACCTATGTGGTGGATTTGATGCTCTTATTTATAGAGTTTAGCTTAGATCTAAGCGTTGACCAGGTTTGGCCCATGACCCGGG
Source organism: Artocarpus hirsutus (assembly GCA_946598075.1). Taxonomy (NCBI): domain Eukaryota; kingdom Viridiplantae; phylum Streptophyta; class Magnoliopsida; order Rosales; family Moraceae; genus Artocarpus; species Artocarpus hirsutus. The sequence continues at coordinate 5,850 of CAMOHE010055591.1, forward strand.
TGTCTAGCGGTAGCTGTCACGATATCTGAAGAAGGAAGATTTCCCGACGAAGGGCTGAGATAGTGCCACATGGTGATCTTTGAGTATGATCCACTACTATGTGATCTGGTCAGGATCTGACCATCTTGACAATCGAGGTTATTCTTATGGTTTCTTTGGCCAGGTTGAATTGATCGAGTTAGACTGATCCTGGGTGGATGGATCCTAGTTCTAGTTGGACTGATCTTGGTCTAACAGATTCTAGTCCAACTAATCTTGGACTTGGTCTTCTCTGGTTGGCCGTAGCCTTCTTGGACTTGTTTGAACTCTTTGTCTTGGACTTAAAGTCTCTTTATTGGCAGTAGCCAGGACTTGGTCTTCTCTGGTTGGCAGTAACTTTCTTGGACTTGGTCAGACTCTTCATCCTAGACCTAAGGTCTCTTTGCCAGTTGTAGCATTCTTGGAATCTTCATCTTGGGCCCGGTTGGCCATAGCTGAGACTTGGTTTTTCTAGGTTGGCTGTATCCTTTTTGGACCTGGTCGGACTCTTCATCTTGGACCTAAGGTCTTTTTATCAGTCATAGCCTTCTTAAACTCTTCGTCCTAGACCTAGTCGAATGGATTCTAAATTTGGTCTTCTCTGGTTGGTCGTAACCTTCTTGAACCTGGTCATACTCTTCGTCCTAGACCTGAGGTCTCTTTGTCGATTGTAGCCTTCTTGGACTCTTCGTCCTAGACCTGGTTGGACAGATCCTAAACCTGGTCTTCTCTAGTCGGTTGTAACTTTCTTGGACCTGGTCGGACTCCTTGTCCTAGACCTGAGATCTCTTTGTTGGCTTTTGCCTTCTTGGACTCTTTGCCCTGGACCTGGTCTTCTCTGGTCAGCCATAGTTTTCTTAGACCTGGTCAAACTCTTTATCCTAGATCTGAGGCCTCTTTATTGGCCACAGCCTTCTTGCACCTAGTCGGACTCTTGGTCCTAGACCTGAGGTCTCTTAGTTTGCCATCTCGGGAATAGTTGGGGGAGAGATAAGGTTGCTGGAAAGGTGCAGTGCCCTTCTTCTAGCGTCAAATTTTGATCCCTAAGATTGGCACAACACTGCAAGCGGGGTTCACAGTGGTCAAGTTCCTTGTTTTTCCTAACTACGCCTGGTCTAGTTGGATCTACAAGAGGATGGAAGGCCTTAGAGTAAGGGGACACTGGTGTAATGTCTGCCAAGGGCACTCCGACGCTTAAGTTAATGTTTTGACTAGGAAGAGCAAAGGGAGAGGCAGAGTAGGCAAGGGAAGAATGCCCATACCCTTGTGGTGAAGTTGATGCCCCTATTTATAGAGTTTAGCTTAGATCTAGATGTGGACCGGGTTTGGCCTATGACCCGGGTGTCTAGCAATAGATATCACGACCTCTAGGGAAGGAGGATTGCCCAATAGAGGGCTAAGATAGTGCCATGTGGTGATATTTGGGTATGATCCATTACTATGTGATTTGGTCAGGATCTGACCATCTTGCTAGTCGAGGTTGTTCTTCATGGTTGCTTTGGCCAGGTTGGATTAATCTAGATAGATTGATCCTGTTTGGACAGATCCTGGTTCTAATAGGATTGATGCTATTTGGACGGATCCTAGTTAGACAAAATCTTGGTTAGACAGATTGATCTTGGTCGAAGGGATCCTGGTTGGACTGATCATGGTCCTTGTTGGACGTATCTTGATCGTATAAATCCTAGTTAGACTGATCTTGTCCTAGTTGGATAGATCCTAGTCGGACAGATCTTAGTCTAGTACAATGGATCTTGGTCCAGTACGACGGATCTTGGTCTTTTTCAGATTGGACCTTTTAGGCCTAATTAATGGCTTTTTGGTTTGCTTGGCTAACCTAGTTAGGTGCTTGGTGTAAAGAGGGTAGAGACTTTAGACGGTTTTCTCATGAAGATTTTCCCCCAACAGTCTTAGACTTGGTTATGTTTAAATCTGTCTTTTGGTTGGATTAATGTTCAAACCCAATGGACCTATTCAAACTTCTAGTGAGGCATATGGTCGGACCTAGTTGGATTCTTCATTGGGCCAAGTGGATTAGTGGTTGGACTTAGTTTGGGTGCTTGGTTGAACTTGGTGGACCTAATTGGGCTCTTTGTTAGACTAGGTCGTACGAAGAAAACTTGGTTGAACTCTTCGTTGGACTTGGTAAATCAGATTAGACTTATGGTTGGATGTATGGTCAGACCTAGGGGACTTGTGGTCAAATGTGTGGTCAAACTTGGTGGAACTGGTTAGACCAAGTAGACCTGGTCGGACTCTTCATCTGACCTAGTGAGCCTAGTCAAACCTGTGCTCTTGTGCTCAGAGTCCTAACACTTATAAGGTGACCTTCTAGTCCATTGTCTTTCTAACTTTCGCAGGAGTGCTTGGGGGAAGATGTGAGATTGCTGGAAAGGCGTGTGGCCCTCCTTCTAACGCCAAAATATTGATGCCTAAGACAAGCACAGCATCGCTTACAAGCCACACAGTTGACAGGTTTCATTTTCTACCTGGCTTCACTTGGTCTGATCGGATCTACAAGAGAAGAGATGGCCTCAGAGTAAAGGAACATTGGTGTGGTGTCTGCTAGGACTGACAATATGGATAATGACATGACAATAAGACATGAACTCGACCTGTTTTTTTACGGGTTAAGATAAAAAAATTAACCATAGGTCATTTTAGTGTCAACCTAAAACTAGCCTACGATTAATTATTAAATATTTTTTAAAAATATTTTCCCCTATTATCATATATGCCCATAAGGAGAAACCCTAGCCCACTCAATCATAAGTCAAGCTTCAAACTAAAATGATTTTAGTTCTTGAACAATAAGAAGATGATTTTAGCTTGAACACTTTAGTCTTTTATTTTTATTTTGTTGGACTTGTTATTTTGTTAGGCTTGTTATATTGTTCGATGTTTTTGCTGTTGCACTATAGAAGTCATTTGATTTTGAGAAAATTTGTTTTATGTTTGTTTTTATGTTATATTGGTGTAAATTTAAAGCTAAAAGAGTAATGCGTTAGTGTGGGTTACTAAAGATTATTGACGGAATGCAGGTCAATAGCATTTCATAAATTACATAAAGAACAAATTAGTATAGGTTGTGTTTGTATCAATTCGTTAGAAAAGATCGTGTTAGTGTTGAGATTTCTTAAGTTGTTTGTGTCATAGGCCAGATTAGTATCAAGCTAGTTTATGTAAAAATAACTCTCAACTTAACTCAAACCCAACCTCCCAACCAAAATTGCCACCCCTAGTGTTTGCTAAGGGCATTCCAACACTCAAGTTAGAGTTCTGATGGGAAGAGCAAGGGGAGAGGCAAAATTGGCAAGGCAAGAATGCCTGTACCCTTGTGATAGCGTTGATACTCCTATTTATAGAGTTTAGCTTGGATCCATGTGTTGATGAGGTTTGATCCAGAACCAGATATGTAGTTGTGCATAGTCCTCAGACTGAGTGATAAGTGTCAAGATCTCAACAGTGGGATGAGTGTTGACCCAACCAGCGTAGTCCCTTGGTTGGCCACTTAGGATTGGTTGGCCATTTAATGGTTGGCCTTCTCGGCAACTTGTTCTTAGCCTAGGTCTGCAATTTAGTTCTAGACCAGAGTTTCGCCATTTAGCTCTTGACCTAAGGTCGGTTGTTTAGTGCTCAACTTGAGGTTAGCCATTTAGTACTTGGCTTCTTTGGCCATTTGGTTTTCGGCCTGAGGTCCTATTTAGTTCCCAGCCTAAGGCCGTCTGTTTGGTTCTCAACATGAGATAGGCTGTTTAGTACTTGGCTTAAGATTAGTCATTTAGTACTCAGTCTAAGGTCGGCCATTTAATACTTAGCCTCTTTGACCATTTGATTCTCAGCCTGCTTGGTGGCCTTCTCAGCCTATTCTGCTTGGCCATCTTGGCCACTTGTTCTCGACCACCATCTTGGTGTATTTAGTGGCCTTCTTGGCCTACTCCTTAGATTGGCCTTCTTGGCCTATTCGGTTCCAAAGGGCCTAGATTTTTGGATGATCTTCTCATCATGAAGATTTCCCCTACAACAGACTCCACTTGAGATTCTTTTTTACACTAAATTTGTAATTTTTTTAGGGTATCTTATATAAGTGTTGAAATCGATATTTAAAAGAGTATAAGTATTACAGTTTATAACTTATAAGCCTCTTTTATTTCAATGATTTGGTTGTATTGAAAATTTTGTAATGCCTACATATTTGAGGACGAATAGTTTAATCTACATCATGTTTTCCATGCATTATGGCGCTAAATGAAGGAGGCAGATATCAATACTGATGGGGCTGTTGAAGGAGGCAAATATCCCTCATTGCTCTTGATAAAATCGCTTTAGCTCCTTAGGTTTTGAAGTTTAATGATATCGCCATACGTCTGGTTAAAATAAATATCAATACTGATAGGTTACTAGTAGCTTTCCAAGTCTGCCATGCTCTGAAGAAATCTTTACTGCCACTTTAAAGCGTTAATTAGTATACTACTCTTTAGTACCACTTTTTTTTTTGATATTTTTTTTCCTTACCATTGGTCAACACCGTTTTGACACACAATAAGTCTAAACTGCCCCTGTCGACTCCTAAAACGATAATTTTTCCTCTTCCTTCTCCGGTTCTCCCTCCTCCTGCTTCCACCTGTGCCGTGAGCCGCCCCACTACCAACCGGTCTTGGCCAATCTACATGACACCAAGCTCACCATCAACAAAATCACACACACAGAGGCATCAATCCTGTCGCGCTGGGTGCGCAACGGCTTGTGCGCCGACTAGGTTGCAACAACAACCTCATCGCCTGGATTGCACGACTGTGACGAGTTTCATCGCGTGGGTCGTGGCCACAAGTTTGTGCAAGGTGGTGACATTGCCGAACCTCCCTGTGGGGTCTTTCACAACGTCATTCTTTGGCAGAAGATATAGATGAATCTTGTGGAGATGGGAGGGAGGGAAGAAGGGGAAGAGGCTAGGGTTTTGAGGGTAGTTTTCGGTTTTGATGGGCAAGAGATAGATGTTTTTGAAGATTACAAAAGTGTTAGTTTTCAAAATTCTGTCTCTGAAAGTGGTTTTTTTTTTTTTTTTTAATCCTAATTTGAATGCCTCTTGTGCTGCGTTAATGGTATCATCACCAGGATTGAATCTTTGAGTTGTTTCAATTGGAACTTTTTATGGTTTGAGTGTGATTCGACTTATGCGGTTGGTTTCTTGCTTTCTAAGAAATCTTTCGTCGCTTGCTGTTTTTCGATCTAGATGTATTAATCGCAATTTCGCACCGCTTGCTAAGTAATTGGACACTACAACTTCTGAAGCTTCTCACATCTTTAGAGAAAATGATCATGTGAAAGACAAATTAACTTGTCACGGGAATATTTCGTTGCTTAAAGTTTTTTCTTGGTGGTTTGTAATTCTATATTTTTGCACGTCTATGGTTCACAATGACATGGAGCGTCGTCCAAATTTTGTAATTAAGTCAAATCATGGGGTAAATATGTATTTTTTTCTACAGTAGTCTTTTTTCTTTTCAATTTTGGCCAGATTTTAAAGAAGCATATTTGTAGCTCACTTTTAAAGTGTAGCTTTTTGAGTTAATCCCCTGAGATGAGCTTCTGACTTTAGGTCTCTTTTTCCGCCTTTCTCATGCTTTATCTTTGCCCTTTTTATTTTTTAAACGTTTGTATTTTTTTCCATCTTTTTATTTTTCATTAATATTGGCGTGTGTGGCTTGATACAAGACAGGTATAAAGAAAGGTATCTGTTGGGAATTTATTCCTATGATTTTTATATTAGCATCTTATTCCCAATTATGCTTTAATTAGAATTATCTTAATATTCTTGTGAGTAGTTTTTGAGTTTAATTGAAAATTTTCAAATTAATTGTAGACTATTTGTGCTAATTTGGCTTTTGAAAAAGTTGTTTTGAGTGGAATATGTGGATTTGATTGGGTAACACCAGATGTGATTGAGTTGCCTTTTTGTATATGATTTTTGGCAACTTTTCTTATATGTGCAGATCAATAATTCTGTCATGTCCATACAATTTGAGTTATTTATGAAAAGTCCAGGTTTCTTGATTTGACACGCTGGCAGTCTAAGCTATGTGAACATGCTGAAATATACATTGAAATTCTTTCTTTCCTGATCAGTGTTGTCAACTGAGCTACTAAAGGTGAGTTCAATCAAGGAAATTCGTACGGTTTATCTTTGGAAATTTCTATCGTGACATGCTGGTGACAACCCCCCTTTCTTCCAACTTTGCTCTTCTCTAAAAGTCAATTTTTTTAAGGAAACTTTCTCAAGTTGACTTACCCGACCTTGAACTTGATTAATCTTTATGTGAGTCATTTTAAAGAAGTTTTATGCTGTTAGCTCAGTTTGATTTGATCAAATTTAAATAGATATTGGTTTCCTTGTTTGGCTATAGGCTGTGTGTATACGTTTTATGTTTGGCCATTTATCAAAACAAGTAGCAAATTGACATCTATGAGGACGGACGTGCCAACTATAGCAAAAATGGCATATTAAGGGTGGATTTCAAAGGAGATGCATGTCTTGGCTGATTGCAGTGGATATCAAGTTATTTTTGAACAACTGGATTGAAGAGGACCTGCATTATAATTAGACCCTTAGGCATAAAGAGTCTTTTAGAGAAATCATTGTAATTTCCTTGATTTTTTTTTTTAAATGTAGTGTGAGAGAAAACAACAGCGTATTGGGTCTTAATCATTGTCTCTCAACCTTTGTGTTCAAAATCGATAGGTTCCATCATCCACTTAGAGTAGATTAGTTGGACCGAAAGCAAGTGGTTTTCTCGGAGTAAGTTAGTTGGACCAAAAGTGAGCTACACAAGCCAGAGCTTGTAGAAAGGGAGAGACTTCGTGAGTTTAGGATTAGTAGAGTGCTATGAAACCTTATAATTTTAATTTCTTTGTAACTGTTATTCGAAGTAAAAAGAGTCCTATCTTTCGAACTGATGTACTTAGGACCCACAGTTTTTTTCAAATTGGGCTTTTGGTTACATTAAATAGTCATATCATGTGTTCAACTATCTTGATTTATATTTATGATTATTTTATTTATTATTGTTATCACAAATTAACTTGTTGAAATGATTTATTTTTGTGATTATTTATGTATTCATTTAGACAGATTCAATAGGTTTGTTTATTAAGACTTACAATTCTACTCTAATTAGAATGTTCTTTTGTGCCTCGATTCTAGTCGCTACATCTCCTCTGTTTCAAGGAAAAGAAAGAAAGAAAGTAAGAGAAACACAATGAAAGATTGAAGTAAGGCGTGATTTGCATGTTCTGATGTCTTAGCGAAACAAACAAGGCCTTCAAGCTACATGGGACACTCAAAGGTTTGCTGGTGTCGTTAATTCTTAAAGCACTAGTTCAGTTTGAAGAGAGCAAAATGTCACGCCCCACTGAGCCATAAGGAGGCCACACACTTGTCTTGGGCGTTTTTGAGGGTAGAATTGGCCCAAGGAAGATTCTAGAAGGGTCTGGAGTATTCTACAACATTCCACAGCATTCTAGAAGGTTCTACACCAGTCTAGAAGCATTCAGAAGAATCCAAAATATTTTGGAAGGCTCAAGACTTCTCTAGAACACTCTAGAACATTGGAGTACTTTGTAGAGTAGTGTAGAATCCTCTAGAACACTCCATACTTGTAAATACCATCCACACTTTGCTAGAACATTCTAGAGAGTAAATAGCAACCGTAGGATCAAAGCAATCATGACCGTCCATTCATTAGAAGGGTGCCTATAAATAGGACCAACCCCTCGTTTGTAAATCCATCCAAGAGAAATCCAAGAATCTAAGCATTGTAAAGTCTCTTAGTTTAATACAAGCTTCCTTTTAGAGTTCTCCTCATTCTCTTATGTTCCCTTTTATTTTAGGCAAGCACGTGAGTAAATTAGGCTGACTTAGCATCGGGAGCGTGCTAAGGCCGCACGAGTACCTTCGGAGAAAGTAAGCTCGCGACAGTTGGTATCAAAGCGAGGCTTAGGCGGAAGCGATGGCTAAAGGTGTTGCTCAACGGACCACAGGATCCAACCCATCTAACGTAGAGGTGACGCAAGAGTGAGGCCACGAAGAGATAGTTGATCCCAATGTTGTGGCAAAGTGAGGTCGGTCTAAGGACATGATCTCCAATTTTGACTCACGCCTATCTCGGGTTGAGGAGGCAGTAAGTGGTGTGGAGGCTCAGGTGGATGATCTAAGCCAACGGGTGGACGATTTAGAAGCGGAGGATGCCGCTATCCACACTGCGATACGGGGCATGCTGCTCCAACTGGAGGAGTCCTTGCAGGCCGAGATTGGGAAGGTCCGTGATGAGTTCATGGGAGAGCTCACTAAAATGCATCGAGCACACGAGATGGAGTTGAATAGCTCGCTTGGATGCATTGAGGACATGCGTGAGGACTTAGCTTTTTGCAAGCGCGCATTGGCTACGGGGTCCAGCAGTGGTGTCATCGAGGCTAGGCGCATTGAAGTGCCAAAGCCAAAAAGCTTCGGGGGAGCACGCAATGCACGAGAAGTGGACAACTTCTTATGGGGCCTAGACCAATACTTCGGGGCCATGGGTATCACAGATGAGGACGCCAAGATCCAGTCTGCGGCTCTTTATCTCACCGACACCACCATGCTTTGGTGGAGGAGAAGGCAAGGAGACGTCGAGAGAGGTACGTGCACCATGACTACTTTTGATGACTTTAAGAGAGAACTTAAAAGGCAATTCTATCCTGAGAATGCTGAGGACGAGGCTAGGGCTCGTCTGCGAAGGCTTAAACAATCAGGGTCTATTCGTGATTATATTAACGAGTTTACTAACTTAGTACTCGAGATCCCTGACTTATCCGACAAGGACGCACTCTTCAACTTTATGGATGGACTCCAACAATGGGCTAAGATCGAGCTAAGGCGGCGTGGGGTGCAAGACCTTGCCACTGCCATAGCTGTGACAGAAAGCTTAATTGACTATACGAGCCAAAGAGAGTCTACCAGCAAGCCGAAGGATAGGAAGAGTGGCCAAGCCAAAAGTGGGGGAGACAAGGGCCAACGCAGGGATGAGCACCGCCCAGATAACTTCTCAAGGAGCAAAGACAAAGGCAAGCAAAGGGACAACAGGAGTTCAATCAAGCCCAACAACAACAAATGCTTCCTTTTTGACGATCCCCACTAGGCTAGGGACTGTCCGTAGAAAAGAGCCTTGAATTTGCTCTTAGTAAGTCATCAAGACGGGATGGAAACCAACAGCGGCAACACTAGTGCACACATGGGTTCTTTACAGCTACTCAATGTGACCATTGGAGGTAAAGCAACGACAGCCATGCTCGATGCAGGTGCATCCCACAACTTTATTTCAATTGAAGAAGCCCAAAGGTTGGGACTTAAGGTGACTGGTGGAGGGGGCTCTATCAAGGCAATCAACTCAGCTGCCTGACCTATTCACGGCAGAGCCCGAGGAGTTAAGA
>CAMOHE010055591.1:15407-28401 GCA_946598075.1 Artocarpus hirsutus
TTCTTTAACTTATTCTATTCAAATGATTTTTCAAATTATCACATTTTTATTTATAAATTTGATTTTAAAACCTTGTTTTTAACTACATCTTCATCTATTTAACTTAATTAAACCACCACGTCACCTCCCGTACTTTGGGGCGTGATAACTTGAGATCCCTGATTTGTCCGACAAGGATGCACTCTTCAATTTTATGGATGGACTTCAACAATGGGTCAAGACCGAGCTAAGACGGCGTGGGGTGCAAGACCTTGCCATAGCCGTGGTAGAAAGCTTAATTGATTATACAAGCCAAAAAGAGTCCACCAGCAAGCCGAAGGATAGGAAGAGTGGCCAAGCCAAAAGTGGGGGAGACAAGGGCTAACGCAGGGATGAGCACCGCCCAGATAACTTCTCAAGGAGCAAAGACAAAGGCAAGCAAAGGGACAACAGGAGTTCAATCAAGTCCAACAACAACAAATGCTTCCTTTGTGACTATCCCCACTAGGCTAGGGACTGCCCGTAGAAAAGAGCCTTGAATTCGCTCTGAGTAAGTCATCAAGGTGGGATGGAAACCAATAGTGGCAACACTGGTGCACACATGGGTTCTTTACAGCTACTCAATGTAATCCAATCTGCCCCTAAGACCCAAGCCAAGGGACTACTATTTATGGCCGTGACCATTGGATGTAAAGCAATGATAGCCATGCTCGATACAGGTGCATCCCACAACTTTATTTCAATTGAAGAAGCCCAAAGGCTAGGACTTAAGGTAATTGGTGGAGGGGGCTCCATCAAGGCAGTCAACTCAGCTGCCTGACCTATTCATGGCATAGCCCGAGGAGTTAAGACCAGCGTGGGAGCCTGGTCTGGGCACATGGACTTCTCAGTTGTGTCAATGGATGACTTTAGAGTCGTCATGGGACTAGAGTTCTTAGATCAAGTTAAAGCATTCCCCGTACCGTTCGCCAATAGCATGTGCATCATGGATGGCGACAAGGCTTGCGTAGTGCCAACGACTAGGACCAGCAAGCAAAGCACAAAGATGCTTTCAGCAATGCAATTTAAGAAGGGCATCCAGAGGGACGAAGAAAGCTACTTGGCTATCCTCAAGGAATATGACAATGAAGAGCAAGGGCCATCAGAAGTTGAGCCAAAGGAGGTAGCAGCCGTCCTTGAGGAGCTCAAGGACGTTGCACCAGCCGAGTTACCAAAGAAGCTACCACCAAGGAATGAGGTAGACCATCAGATTGAGCTGGAACTAGGGACCAAGCCACCAGCCATGGAAGCATACTACATGGCACTGCCAGAATTAGCAGAATTAAGAAGGCAACTCAAGGAGTTACTTGATGCAGGGTTCATCAGGCCTTCTAAAGCCCCATTCAGCGCACCAGTCCTATTCCAGAAGAAGAAGGATGGTTCTTTGCGTATGTGCATCGACTACAGGGCCCTCAACAAGATTACGGTAAAGAACAAATACCCCATTCCTCTGATTGCGGATTTGTTTGATCAACTAGGCCATGCCCGCTACTTCTCCAAGTTAGACCTTCGCTCAAGGTATTCCTAGGTTCGCATAGCCGAAGGAGACGAGCCAAAGACCACATGTGTCATAAGGTACAGGTCTTATGAATTCCTGGTTATGCCATTTGGACTAACCAACGCACCAGCTACATTTTGCACTTTGATGAACAAACTGTTTCACCCATATCTCGATCAATTCGTGGTTGTCTATTTGGACGACATAGTGGTCTATAGCAAGACATTGGAGGAGCACATACAACACTTGAGGGAGGTGTTCAAGGTGCTATGGGACAATAACCTATACATCAAGAAGGCAAAGTGCTCCTTTGCCAACCCGGAGGTAGCCTTCTTGGGGCACAAGATCAAAGATGACCAACTAATGATGGAAGATAGCAAGGTACAGGCTATCCAAACTTGGAAGCTGCCAACCAAAGTACATGAGCTACAATCTTTTCTAGGGCTAGTAAATTATTACCGCCGATTCATCAAGAGCTATTCGATGAGGGCTGCTCCACTGACCGACCTTCTTAAGAAGAACAAGGCATGGGATTGGACAGATAAGTGTCAACAAGCCTTTGAAGATCTAAAGAAAGCAATCAGTGAGGAGCCCATACTTAGCCTACCCGATCACACCAAACCTTATTAGGTACACACAGATGCCTCAGACTTTGCCATTGGAGGCGTTCTTATGCAGGAGGGACACCCAATTGCATACGAAAGTCGGAAGCTCAATGAGACTGTGCGACGCTACATAGTGCAAGAAAAGGAGATGACAGCCATCATCCATTGTCTTAGAGTGTGGCACCATTATCTACTTGGGTCAAAGTTTGTGATCATGACCGACAACGTTGCAACAAGCTACTTCTAGACCCAAAAGAAGCTTAGTCTGAAACAAGCTAGATGGCAAGACTTCCTGGCCGAGTTTGACTATGTCATGGAGTACAAGCTAGGAAAAGTGAACGTGGTAGCTGACGCACTAAGCCGAAGGCAGCATTATCGAGCATTTCCGAAGTCACTAGCCCACTGGTAAGCAGAATCAAGGAGGGACTAAAGGCGGATCCTCAAGCACAAAGCATTATCGCCTTGGCGAACGAGGGCAAAACACGGAGGTTTTGGCTAGCTGATGACATCCTCTACACCAAAGGCAATCGCATGTACGTACCGAAGTGGGCCAACTTGAGAAAAGAACTGATAAAGGAGTGTCATGACTCCTTATGGGTGGGCCACCCAGGTATGAAGCGCACACTTGCTCTCTTGAAGTTTGTCTACTATTGGTCTAATATGCCAGATGGGGTCGAGGAATATGTACGGACTTGCCTTGTTTGTCAACAAGGTAAGGTAGTCCAACAGCAACCAAGGGGCATGCTTGACCAACTACCCATTCCAGAGAGACCATGGGAGAGCATCTCTATGGACTTCATCACCTGCCTTCTGAAGTCCGAAGGGTGTGGAAGCATCATGGTCGTGGTGGACAAGTTTAGCAAGTATGTAACATTCATAGCAGCAACAACGGACTGCACCGCAGAAGAGGCAGCTAGGCTATTTCTTTGCAACGTAGTCAAGCTATGGGGCATTTCGACAAGCATTGTCAGCGACCGAGACCCTCGCTTTATTGGGAGGTTTTGGACGGAGCTGTTCAAATGCTAGGGTCTGACTTGAACTTTTTAACAAGCTTCCATCCTCAAAGCGACGGTCAGACGGAATGAATCAATGCTTTATTGGAGCTCTACTTGCGGCACTATGTGAGTGCCAACCAACGGGACTGGGCCAAACTTCTAGATGTTGCACAATTCTCCTACAACTTGCAACAAAGTGAGACCACCAACAAGAGTCCATTCGAGATCATCATGGGACAACAGCCAACAACTCCTCCTTCCCTCGCCACTCGCTATAAAGGAAAGAGTCCTGCTGCATTTAAGTTTGCCAAGTCATGCCATGAGCAGGCAGAATTGGCCCGGGCAGCGTTACACAAGGCTACAAAGCACATGAAGAAATAGGCAGACAAAAAAAGGAGGCACGTAGAGTTTAATGAAGGAGACCTTGTCTTAGTAAAACTTTTACCTCAGTAATTCAAGGCATTCAGGAAGGTCCATAATGGGCTAATACAAAAGTATGAAGGACCTTTCGAGGTAATCAAGCGCATAGGTAAGGTCTCGTATAAACTGCACCTCCCACCTAAATTGAAGATTCATCTAGTCTTCCACGTAAGCATGCTCAAACCATACCACGAAGACTTGGAAGATCCATTAAGAGGAGTCTCCCATCGAGCACCCACAGCCGTGGTCACCTCTTTTGACAAGGAAGTCGATGAAATACTAGCGGATCGAGTAGTCTAAAGACGAGGTGTGCCAAGTTATCGGGAGTACTTTATCAAGTGGAAGGAACTGCCCGACACCGAGGCCAGTTGGGAAACTGAGGAGGCACTTTGGCAATTCAGAGACATGATCCAGCACTACCATGGGGACGCGACAAGGGCGTTGCGAGCATAAGTGGGGGAGAATGTCATGCCCCATTGAGCCACGAGGAGGCCACACACTTGTCTTGGGCGTTTTTGAGCCAAGGAAGATTGTAGAATGGTCCGGAGTATTCTACAACATTCCACAACATTCTAGGAGGTTCTACACCAATCTAGAAGCATCCAGAAGAATCCAGAATGTTTTGGAAGGCTCAAGACTTCTCTAGAACACTCTAGAACATTGGAGTACTTTATAGAGTAGTGTAGAATCTTCTAGAACACTCCATACTTGTAAATATCATCCACACTTTGCTAGAACATTCTAGAGAGTAAATAGCAACCGTAGGATCAAAGCAATTATGACCGTCTATTCATTAGGAGGGTGCCTATAAATAAGACCAACCCTTCATTTGTAAATCCATCCAAGAGAAATCCAAGAATCTAAGCCTTGTAAAGTCTCTTAGTTTAATACAAGCTTCCTTTCAGAGTTCTCCTCATTCTCTTGTGTTCCCTTTTATTTTAGGCAAGCACGTGAGTAAATCAAGCTGACTTAACATCAAGAGCGTGTTAAGGCCGCGTGAGTACCTTTGGAGAAAGTAAGCTCGTGACAAAAAGGTTGAAAAGGATGTCATCATGTTACACAAATTTTGACAGATTCCTAATCCAACATGTCTTGCCTTAAAAAAGGATGTCATGTTATTTAATTTAGTTATGATTATGTCAAAATGATTAGTGCTATCATTAGGTAGCTATGGAACTAAATTTTGTGATGGAGATATTTCGGAAAGATGCCACAGAAAAACCCAGTAAATTGAACTTTGCCACATTCGTAAAAAGTCTTGTGTTCCAACCATGTTATTTAAACAAAATTATTTTGTTAGACAATTATACATTCTTGATCAACGAGCATTTTAACAGAAAAAACATAAAACTTAATTGATATGAACCATAAAGTTTAAGGGTATATTTTGTATTTAAAATATATTATGTGACATAGTTGTCGTATTTTCTGCAAATATTTTATTTTATGGCATAAATCAATCCAAGTTTAGAATTTATGTAATTGTTGTAAAGAACCATTGTAACGAGGATTAAGATCGCACAGCATGTGGGTATAGAAAAAGTGAAGAGCTATAATATAATGCTTCTATTATTAATCAATGCAAAAAACTTGTTAAAATTCTATTTCACAAAATGAAAGGATTTTATATCCATTCTGTGTTTTATTTAGGATACATAATTAAGCACGAAATCTACTATTTGTTTTTCAAGTCTTTATCAATATAGCATCACACTTTTTATCCCAAAGGAACAGCCAGGTGGCGAGAGAGCATGCTTAGTGCTCACCAACATCTTTCAAAGTGGGAATTATATTCAGACGTTGGAATTAGTTAGGCAGAAGTGAAGGACACGTTTAGGCTTTACTTGGTAGGAGGGACAGAGAATAACAAAAATAGAGAGATTATAACAGTTGTTTAATTTATTTGATAGGAAAAATAACTGTTATTTCTTATTTGTATAGTTACCATGTTGTCCCAATTAATTATTTATTAATAATTCTTGTAAGGGTAAAAGACAGATGATTGTTTTTTCTTATTTGTATAGTTACCCTGTTGTCCCATTAATTATTTATTAATAATCCTTTTAAAGATAAAATAGTCTTTTAAATTTAAATTGGATTAATTTAGTGGATCTTTTCATCATTAAAATGAAAAGATTTGGTGGGTCTAAAAGAAAAGGCTGTCCCGTCATCTCTTATTTCCTTTTTCCTTCCCTTGCAATTAAACAAAGGATTGGATATCTTCATCTACCTCTTTCCTTCCATGAGAGTGGTAATTTGAGTTATGGTCATATCAACATAAATTGTTATATCGTATCAACATAAACTCTTGTATTGAGTTCGAATCAACACACATGTTAATTGTTCATAAAAAGATCACTTAAATCTATATTGTCACAACTAATATAAGCACTATACATGTTATATTATTGACTTAATCCATATATCTATACTCTGCTTTGCAAATTTATGTCATGGATAATATATTTTTCTTTTATTTGAAGCAATTTTATTAAATTTATTATTTTAACAATTATTTGTATATGTTTTTTTAATAAAAATTAAAAAATCCAGTCAATTTTGTGTCAATTGTACAATTGAGTTGGATCGATTTTGAGTCAGTTCTCGTTTTATTGAACTGAAATTGTCACCTCTTTAAGCCCTCTTTCTCCCCCTACCTCTCACTTTTACCAAAAAAAAAAAAAAGGTGTAAAGGAAGAATTATACTCCTCTCTCTCTCTCTTCTTCTCCAGCGCACTGAGTTGAGGAGGTTGAACTCACTGTCAGGATGCCAGACCTAAAGGCTAGAGGCTCCCCTTGCCAGAGAAGACCAAGTCGATGACGAACTGACTTGGCGACAATAGATTTAGAGGCTCGTCGAAATGTTCCTCGAGCGTACTTGCTAAGCACTATGTCGTTACTGCTATCCCCAAGACCATTTTGTCGCTGCGCTGTAAAAGGAGGAGGAGGGCGGAGAGAAGAGGGGGAAGAGAGAGGTGGGAATTGACGGCGGGTTGAATTCCACAGGCGACTGACAACATGGCCAGGTCCATTTTGGCCATTCTAAATTTTGTTACGATTGTTCAAATATTATTCAACATGCAATTTAGTGTAATGAAAATTTAAAATGTGATATTTGCTTATAATCCTCCTCCTTCTAAAGCAATGTACTTTAGTGTATTGGGCTTCTCCAGTCAATATTTGGGCTTGCGTTTAAACTATGACAATTGAGTATCGGAACAACCAGACAAATAAGCCAGATTAATAGATGAATTAGGTTTAATAGACCAAAAAGCTAGAATAGTTAATAAATAACACATTTAATTTTAAATTTGTATTAACTAAATGAAATAATGACTAAAACTACTAAATTTCAAAACCTTAGCAATCATGTACTCTTTTCCTTCCCTCTTTCTCTCTCTCTTTCCCTAGCATAGCTGCTGTCCATGAACGCTCCCAAAAAAACTCTCCTGTTACCCAACCTTGCCTCCATCGGAGCAACATCAATGGAGCACCTATGGTCACCCAACTCACCGCCATCAGAGCTTGGTGCCAACCGCCATCCGAGATTGCGAGCTGCCAATTGCTGAGGAGATCTCAAACCGCCAACCGCTGGGAAGATTGGACGCTTTAATCGCCAGGGAGAATAGCAGTGTCATTTGGAGTTGTCCTCATTGCCGGAGGAAGGAAGCACCGGAGTCACAAAAGGAGAAGCTTCGTTGTTGGAGTTGCATAGAGAGCAAGGGCCAGAGTCTCGCGAGGTAGCCTAGTCATTGCCAGAGTCACATGGGGAGAGGTCGTTAGAGTCGGTGAGTAGCAGGTTCATCGCCAGCGTCTTCACTAGAGCTGGCAAAGAGAAGAGGAGAAGGTTAGTTTTCAAATTTTACAAAAGTTTAGTCTATTTATTTAAGTTACAAAATTTTGGCCTAAAAATTTTTATTGCTATATCATTGTGGTCTATTTGTTGTAATTTTCCTTGATTATGAATTCCTCTTATTTTTTAATTCTCTATTTTATTTATTTCAACTTTGCTTGGTTACACATAAATTAAGGTATTTGGAAGAGTGGTTCCAACCATAAACTTTAAATTACGCACTGTAATATGTGAGAGTTTTATAAAAATTTTTTTGCTTTACTATAACATGTAAGAGTTTTACACAATTTGCGGTTGAAACTTTATGATTAGAACCATGCTTCCAAATACCCTAAGTAATTAATTAATGTTTTTAAATAAAAATAGCTAGAAAAATAAGAATAAGGGTAAAATATGTTTTAAAGTTGTGCCCTCACTTGATGAGAAAGGTTATAATTTTCTTTCAAATAACCTGACATATAGAAGACAATTAAGGGAAGTCTTCCGCCAAACAGAAAGATATTGGAGTAAATGGATCTCCTCTAAAAAAAAAATTTAATTCTTCCTATGAACTTGTCAGCCCAAGAGGACTTAAAATAGGAAAGACCAATCCATCGTATTTGAACTCCTTTTGTTTTTTATTTTTTTGAAGGACTTTAACACTATGAGAAGCAAGATCAACGCAATCAAAAATAAAATATAATTTATTTATTTTTTTATGACCCAAGATTCAACAAATTTATTTTTTTAATTATTTTCATTTCCTAAGGGAAACTTGGTGACAGAAAATTGTTTCTAGATGGTGTCCAAGAGGGTATGTTATGAGAAGGATTTCAGTCCTTTCCTCGCTATGTACCTTCTATCAGGCTATTACTTTTAGAATGTCTCCGTATCAATTTAAAGGATGCAAACACATATATGTATGTGTGTATATATTTCTTAATAAGACATGATTCTTTCTGTGATCCTAATCCCACAAGGAGCGCACTAGTTTATGCGAATCTTCTTCCTCCATATAGGATTCCATTAACCAATTCCTTTATGATTATTATTATTATTATTATTATTATTATTATTAATTTGTACCCTTTCTTTTCCTTGGGTGGTAAGCTAATGGATTTGGAAGATCCCTTCCCAGTCACATGAAAAGTAAAGTACGTATGCCCCAAAATAACGTGGCATTCAAATCAACAAGAAGATCCTACTTGTCTGTTATTTAAATTTATTACCACTATACTACACTGATATTGTTAGATTTTCATTAACCATAATTAACATCTACAATACTGTGTCAAATAAGTGTGCCAACACAATTTTTTTTCGTGAGGTAGGAGAGCACTCTTCCTAACATGCTATTTCCATGCTAAATTCTGCAAATGGATGCACTAAATTTTGAAGCATGATTCTATTGGTTGATGTATTGACTTCTTGTTTTATTTAATTACTAGTTAAAGACACGTACAAAGCACTTAATATTGGTCCTAAAGAGATTATATTGTGAGTATAAGAGAATGACATGACATTAACAAATGTTATAAGATGTTTGAGAACTTTAGTTTGAACCATGATTCAAAACATTGTAGTAATAGAAAAAGCTTTACAATAAAGCTTTATATTGTTTGAGTTTAAAATAATTAGTTTAAACCAATTCTCTAAATACATACTTAAATTGGACGTTTTAAGTTGATGTTATAGTGTTATTCATGGACAAAAACTTTAAAAGTGAAAAACATTCTATGGACTGCTATTTGTTACAAATATTTTCAAAGCTTACTATTTACTTCAATAAGTTTTGAGAAAATAAAATTTGCTATGTTCTCTATGGACGGGAAACACTAAATTATAAATGACAACCTAGAAATGAAACTCACATAGAAACTTTTAACAGTAAGTTTTTTATGAATCAAACATTAAATTATAGTTAAATAACCTTGAAGAAAAACTCACATCGATTCTCAGGCTTTCTTATCTTCATCAACTATAAAAATGAAGTCACTTCAATAAGACTAATTTCTTTTTATGTGATCTTACTTTATATTATCTTTACGTAGATTATGTATTAGAATAAATTGTTGATAAATGCTTGTCGAATAACCAAATGCTCAAATGAATGAGGCATGCTTATTTATTTGTTGATAATTAAGTCTCCATTAACAAACACCAAGGGCAACCGTCCGAAAGGGCCACACAAAACAAAGCTAGGAATAACAACCAGAAGAAAAAAAATACATGGCTAAGCAACCAGCCAGCTAAGCAGAGTTAAAAAAAAGAAAAGAAAAGAAAAGAAAAGAAAAGTATAAGTCTATGTGAACTTCAAAAGGCGAAGGTAGTCGAGTCATTGTTGAGAGCCCATTTTGCCACCGGGTCACTATAAGAGTTCGCAGCTCCTGGAGTCAAAGTTGTTGTACAAGACTTCAAAAGGCTTTCAATTTGTTTGGTAATTAGCAGGATTTTTTAGACAGGTTTCAATAGATTATAAACAACATTAGTTGCTTGCATCTGAAGCACTCCACAAGGTAAATAAGAAACTATATTTGGGTATATTTAGGACCACATAATGGAAAATTGTTCAAATGTGGATGCACCCATTGAATCTATAAATTGAAAAAAAAAAAACAATGAGGATAATAAATAAATAAAATAAATAAACCTTCAAAACGCTATACAAAATGAGACAATATGAATGTATATGAAATAAAAAATGTCAATGGGTGACCTTAAAACAAGCTATTTTGGCCAATTTATGCATAGTCCTTCAATGAAAAGGTTGGTTCTATACCATCTGCAACTTTTTCCTATAACATTTTTTAGTTTGTGCAAATTCCTTTACGATAATATGATACTGAAGAAGAAGAAAATAATAAGAAATTCATAGTTTGAGCCAAATGATAGAGATTGATTCCTTGGATAATACACCAACATGTGGAATAAAATAGCTAAGAGTGAGCAAAATTGATATGAATAAGAAGCCAATAGAAGAATGCTTCAGCATCTAGACTACCCATTGGAAAATGAGTTATGGAGTGCATGGTGAACGCTTGATCTCGTAATAAGAATCTAAAAGATGAAAAAACGTGTGATCATATCATAGTAAGACAGAACATAAACATCTTAGCAAAAAGGAAAAAAAAAAACACTGACTTTTTGGTCTAAGCATACATCTAGGTTTTACATCAAACATAATTTTTCACAATTGGAACATTAAATTCCTTGAAAGTAAGACAATGCGAAATAAATTAACGAGGATAAAAGACAGACATTACAAATATTTCAGTATCTAATGTCAAACTAAATCTACGAACTTTTCTCCATTGAACTAAAGAGAAAAAAGAAGAGCACAAATTTTAAGTTTCTAGTGAGGAAAAAAGAAAATATTTAAAAATCTATCAATATAAATTATTTTTCACTTGCAAAAGAAAAAAAAAATATATCCTTTGCGGGTGACTTAGGTGTCCGTGTCAAACTGTCTCTTTAGTAAAAAATATAATTTATTAAAAGACCAAGTTATTCTTCCTCTATAAATGAACTTGCCAGGCTCTATATCAGCACTTGCACTGAACCCGACAGGTTTCGTCGTGAAACTCGTCAGTATCCGTCTTGGAATCTGTCAGGTTTCATCCTGAAACTCACCTCTGGTCACCGGAGTAGTGTGCCAGATTGGAACTTGCTAAGTTTCAACTTATAACATACTAAATTCTAACATATTTTTTCTTTAACAAAGAAGCACTGATCGTCTCTAGTTACTGGCAGGGGTGCCAGATTAGAACCTACTAGGTTCTAACTTAGAACCTATCAGATTTCAACATATTTTTTTAAAACAAAGAAGAGCTGACCACCTCTAGTCACCGGCGTGGGTGCCGGATTGGAATTTGTCAGGTTACAACTTAGAACCGACTAGATTCTAACATTTTTTTTGAAACAAACAAGTGCTGACCATCTGTGATCGCCGACACAGGTGCCAGTTTAGTACCTGCGAGATTTCAACTTAAAACCTACCAAATTCTAATATATATTTTTTGAAACAAAGAAGCACCGACTGTACCTGGTTGCTAGCACTGGTGCCCGATTAGAACCTTTTAGGTTCCAACTTGAAACCTACTAGATTCTAACATAAATTTTTTTAAACAAAAAAGCGCCGATAGCCTTCGGTCGATGGCGTGGTCTACCAAAACGTAATGGACCCCGTCAAGTTCTATCCCAAAACTCGCTAGATTTCACCTTAGAACCCACTAGATGATTCCATGTAAAAAATCACTGGAACCGCCAAATTTTCTCGCAAAAGATAGATTCAAGGTTTGAAAAAAAAAAACAAAAAAAGAAGCAGATCAAGCAAAAAATGCAACCAACTTACAATTTATTATTGAAAACAACTAGACAATATATATAATATATATATATATATATATGTATATAAACAGCGGAGCTTGAAGTTCAATTAAACAACCAGATTACATTTTCGTCTCCGGATGCAGAATCAACCTCCAGTATCTATCATGCATGGGATAAAAAAGACCATAGGTTAGCAAATATGTATAACAGTAATAAGAAAAATAATAACACACAAACATATTGAGAACGTCAAAGCACTTGCAAAAAAATTTTAAAATCAATAGCAGTGAAAATGAGTAAGAATATCTATATTATTATTAATAGCAGTGAAAATCAGTAAGAATATCTATATTATTATTATTATTATTTTTGCTAAACTAGACTTTCGTTAAACAAACAAAGGAGAGCACAAGGCCACACACGAAAACAAAGACGACCAACCGAAAAAGACAAAACCAGCAAGAGCACAAAAAAGAAACAAAAGGAAACAAGACACAACAAGGACAAAGGACTAAGACAACACACACAGAAACGAAAAGAAGAAAAGAACACAACCAAGCACCAAACTGCAGGAAACCATTCCAACTCTTCTAACAGGAGTGAGAATATCTTTTTAGTACATGATAGACGACAACTAATTACAATCTAAATTCTAACTTTCAAGGGATATATTAAATCGAGCTTGCCTCGAAATCCGCAGCACAAAACAAAATAACCAATCCCTTCGGAAATCAAAACAAGCAAATGCCATAAAACTCAAGCATTTCATACATAGAGATGCAACAATAGGCCGAGGCCCGAGCTCGTCGTGTTACTGTGATGGGCCAGGCCGGCACGGCCCATAAATACTGATGGGTTGGGCTGGGCTAGGCCAGTATATGTAGGCCCATGGGCCGACCTGACACAGCCCATGGAAAATCATAGGCCGGGCTAGGCTAGGCTGGGCCTGGGCCGGGCCGACCCTTATAGGCCCATAATGGGTCGGCCCATCCCAGCCCACAATAGGCCGGCCCACCGGCCCATCTAGGCCCACAATGGGCCAGCCCATCGCGGCCCAAGTAAGGCCCACAATGGGCCACCCTACCGAAGGCCCATTGTGGGCCAATTTTATATAAATATATATATATATTTAGATATATTTTTTCATGTTTATTTATAGGTGAACATGGCTGAGTATGGTCTTCTTTAGTAAGTCATGTAAGGCCCATTGTAAGTCATGTATTATCACATCAAAAGACTATACATTTAATATATATATTATTTAATACATATAAGAATTAAATATTATATAATATAT